>LPNX011164272.1:263707-276568 GCA_001517045.1 Pseudotsuga menziesii
CTGAGTTTGATCCTCAGATCCAGTCATAACTGTATAATATAAAAAAATATATACAAAATCTAGATCATAATCCATAAAAATTCTCATAAGTCTAAGCTTGACCACCATGGTCATCCTAACGACCTTGGTCATTTGACCACCCTGGTCATCCTCACCACCATCCTCATCCTGGTCATCCTGCTCTCAGGCTTCTTCAGCCTCAGCAGCCTCTATGTAAACAGGTACTACTCTTGCTACCCTTCTCATAAGGCGTATCCAGATAGGTGGGATACCAACCACTAACTCTTGCATAATGGAAGGGATTTGCTCAATACGCAAAGTAGGTACTCTTTGGGCAACCCTGGACAACTTCCCCTCAAGAACCCTAATCAGACCATGATCCTCTCCTGCCATTGGTCGCACATACATACAAGGATGACCAACAGGGTGAACTGGTCCAATGTCTGCATTTTTAAACATTTAAAAGATTAAAACTCTTATACATATGTATATATCTTTATGACTAAAATTCAAAAAAAATTAAAATCTTGAAAAACCAAAATACCTGACACTCCCCATGCTCCTCCAGGAGGCAGGACAACGTCATTGTCACCCCGAAAATTCAACCCAGCATATGGAAATTGCTCCAGTGCTGGTAGTTGTCACTCCCACCATAGGTAGAATTCATCATCATACACACTCTAAACCGACCCACCGCCACCCTGGTGGAGGAATATTTCTCCCCATTTACTCATCCTAGGCTGAAGGGGAGAGGAAACTCATAGAGGTACTGCAGGACTAATACCGGGCACTCTCTCAAAGAAAAATTCCACCAATATGCTAGAATAGCGAAAGTTTTTTCGTCGGCCTCTCTTGCAGTCAGAGAGTTGTTCCTTCATTATCGGGATTACTCCTGAGCACCAGTCAGATAAGCCTCCCTGTAGACATTCCACCACAATTCTCATCTAGTTTCAAGTTTCAAGATGAAGTGATGATGATCCTGCAACCCTCACTATCGTGCTTACCAACACTTGTAATGGAAAGCTGTGAATATGAACAATAGGGATGCAAGTGCCCCTTGTTTGAGGACCAGGTGCGCAGTAAGTCTCAATGTAGTTCTGAATACTTAGAAGGTCACCGCCCCTATAGGTACCTTCCAAGTTGATAGGAGCTCCCCGTCGTGACAAACCGGATATGAAATAGATGTCTTCTAGTGTAATCTCTACAATCTCACCTTGTAAGTCAAATGCACCTATATCATGATCCTAGTAGTTTATCAAAAACTCCAGTAAGCAGAAATTCGATCGCATAGGTGAGGTACAACAGAATTTAAGCAACCCACTTTGCCACAATGCATGCACCGTGGGGGCACTTCGAAGAGCATCTTGGTCCATGTCTTCATGCTGCCTCTCCCTCCTCTCCAAATCCATGTCTCAACCTATTAACAAGACCATTATCAAACATTAAATTCATGAAAAAACTTTTTATTTTTTCCCTAGATAGCATTTTTATATATCGCGCAGTATACGCAACTGTCCTTTGGACATGTCGCATATCATACATGAGTTTATTTCAAGAAATCCACGTATAAAATGCATATATGTGACTTCTTGCATAGCATACCCACGTATAGAGCGTGATTTCCTTTAAATTGGTTTAAGACTTCAAATTTTTCATAAAGTCAAAAATTTGCTTGGACAAAATGAAAGAGCATTGAGAGTAGATTTACCTGGCACTTGTGGTTTTGAAATTCGTCCAACGGTTTGACCACAGTGATCACTTGAAAGTAGAGGTAAAACTTGTCTATATTGGGTAAAAATTCCAAATGGTGAATTTGATTTCTATTTTTGCACTATTTATTGAAATTATTTCAAAAGTGGGTTTTTTAACCTATAGTCTGTAATTTTTTAAAATCAAACAAATCACATGTAATTTTTTATCTAATGAAATAGGTCCAAGGTTATTCAAATTAGTCTTCCAATCATATAGGGTACGATTTTGATCGTTTATATGCATTTTTACATTTATACTTAATCCACTTTACCCCTAGGATTACTACTTTGACCATAGACTATGGTCTTCAACCATTAGTACCTTGTCTATATCATTTTTATTCTGTGGATAGGGCTTTCCTAACATCAGTACCCTAGCTTAGAACACATTTATTGTCTTTTGGTACTCATTCCACATTTGTCGTAGGTTCCAGGGAGTCTTTTTAGCTATTTTTCACGCCAAATTGAGCCTCATTTTTTGTCTCTTTTTACAGGTTATCCCCTTTATAAGGATCCCCACCCTTATGGATTTTCTTTAGGCCCAAGTCTAACTCCTCAAATAGACTTGACTTCAGAGTAAACTTGTTCATTTAGGCTCGTTAAGAATATTTGAATGGAAATCCACATTGGTGGTAGGTTATCTCTTTCTCGGACCATGTGGAATAATACGAGAAAGGATCACTCTCTTTTCTGCAGAATTAAAAAGTATTCTTAGGCATAGGTTTATCACTTTTCTGGACCTGAGGGACTAAACTTATGGAAAACGACTACCCGGTGTGTGCTTAGTTTTCTCTTTTTTGTGCTCTGGATCTGAACATGAAAAATATTTCCAGTGTACTTTATGTCTTTGTCATGCTCATTAAACAACAAGAACAAAAAATCAAGTTTATTGTTGCAAGCCCCATTTCTTGTACCCAAATGGATCTTTCCGAGTGACCTTGCTTTCCTTCACACTCGTAAAACTCAAGCTATAAGCTTCTCTTGGAGCGTTGGGTAGGTGGTAATTTGACCTTTTTCGGACCTCCCTAACTAAGTACGAAAAAGGTTCACCTTTTCTTCTTCAGAAGTTAAGAGAGTTTTGTTGAGATATGTTTTATACTTTTTCAGTTTCAAGAGACTAAATTGGACGAAAAAGGAACCCTGTGGAGTCTTCTTTGGCATTTTCAAACTCTCTAAATATGAAAACACCAAGCGAGCATGTACTAGTTTGGGCTCGTAAAATCCATGAATAAGTTACATTATCAAGCATTATTCCTTCTTCTCTTCAAGCTTGTCAAAAATAAAGAGAGAGCTGAGTTGACTTTCCTGGACTCGTTAAAATTTAACAGGAAAGATAAGGAGGAAATTTTCTCTTTGGGTTACAGTTGATGGCAGCATGTCCTCCTTGAACATAGTACTCTTTGAAATTTTCAATAATCATGTCTTAGTGTACACTTTCAGTTCAGCTATCACTTTGATTTTGTTACTCCTCCCCTTGTCATTTATGCCTGGGGAATCTGATCATGTCTCCTACATGACAGATAAGTCTAGTTGTTCTATCTACAAAGCTAAAAAGCTTCCTTGGGTCATCTTTGTGTCATGCTCATTGTTCAAGGATCTATCCCTGTTTCTGCTTTTTTTATCCTGATTCCATCATTAACCTATCTGATATCACTTGTGTCTACCTTCCTTTATCCAGTTCTTAGTCACTCTTGCGATCCACTTGGGGATCTATTGCCTTCCTCATCACAGCATGGTTTTTCATCACCATTTCTTGAAGACGAAGACCTATAGTTTTGACTATGGTACCCTACGATTCACTTTCATCATTGGTGAATTCCTTCGCTTCAGTTGTCAATTGGAAATCTATTGAATCCTTTCCATGTTAAACTTCGACACATTTATTCACATGGCCTGGATTGTACTGGTTCCTTTGGGTTATGACAAAGACCTTAGGTTCACATCTATAACCTAAGTTGCACAATATTGTGTTGTGTTCACTTACATAGCTTCCAGATCTTTGAAGACTCATCATGATTGTATATTGTGGCTTCGATCTACCTTTGTAATATACGTTTTCTAGCACTCGTATCATATGATGTACTCAAATATTTTAAAGGAGCTATTGTTCTAGTATATAGAACACGAAATCCTCAGATATGATTTTGTATGTGACATTTGATATGTATTTATTTCAGGTACTTCCTCTACTTCCTTGGACTTCTGAGTTCTCCAAGATAATTATTATAATGTATTTTGGCCATTGCTTCCTTCTAAACTCACACATTAGGGGGCATCTATTATCATCCAAAATGGCACTTCTCCGTTTGAGTGCCGACATTCCTCATGTTGGTACACAAAAGGAAAATTTGGATTGAGGTGGCCTAAACACTATAGATGGGCATGACCTTTGATGGATTTTCTCTAGACCAGCCTTGTATATTTTAATTATGGATTTTTGGTTGCATATGTGACTATGTGCATTGCAACTCCTATGTCATATGTGAGTATTTGCATTGCAACCCGCGTATACATGCATAAGCGAGCTCCCTTTGAGAAGCTCACATGTCATATGTGAGTTTCCTATATTAATACCCACATATATCATAATTCGACATTAAAAATTATAATTGATATTAGATGAGATTAGTTGGGGCCTAATCCATAACTATCCCAACCATCTCAACCATCCCAATCTTCAAAACCACTCTATTTCCCAAAGTATAAATAGAGGCCTTGGGGTGTGGGCTAATCAATCAATTTTGGAGAGAAAAGTTATGATGGTGGCATATCTTCAAAGTCTTGGAGCAGCAGAAATCAAACTCTTTGGTTGTAGAGGAGTCCTTGTGTCAAAAGTTGGGTTGTACTCTTATCTTGTTCACCGCTCGTTAATAAAGAGAATTCTTATTCGAATCATATATTGAGTTTATTTCATGTATATTGGCTTAATGAATATGTGTGATTATGTTATATATATGATTTTCATCTAACCTCTAATATACATATGCATGAGATATTACTTGAAGGATTTGCTCTTTGCAGGTGTAGAAGTACATCCCTATAAGCTTTGGAGAGAAGTGGAGTGAGAGAAGATCAAGCTTGGATCAACCATCGTTAATCAGGTAAGTCAAGATTTTATTCCTATTCTCTTTCCATTCCCTGTAAAAACTTGATTTTCTGCAAGTTAGTAGTAAGTTGGTAACCCTAGACCCTAGGTTACAAGGGTGCTTTATCATGAACAACAGTTACCCATAACATTATTTCATAAGAGAATAAAACATTGTAATATGTTTTATAAGTAATAATAAAAGATCAAAGCTACCATTTCTCCATTGTTTTACATATGAAAAAAAATCTACAAATATGTCATTTGGATCAATTTTGACATATTCATGATGAATTTTTTATGAAAGAAAGTCCCTCTTGCAATGTATTATACACCATATTTCCTTTGAAACAATTTTGTCGTAATTTTGACCTACCTTTCCTATGGTCATAAGTCTGACACTTGGTTGCTTCGTTTGGGTAGAATGTCTAGTCCAAAAATCCAACATAACTATAGTGAGCTTCCATCACAAATCAATAAGAACCTTGTTGAAACATTCTGAAAACACTGATATCCTTCTATCGAAACCTTGTTGATATATTGTCAAAACTCTGATCTCCTTATGCCAAAACCTTGTCAAAATGCCATCTTGCTATGTCATGAGCACGATGATATTGCATGTGAGATTCAACTATTGTTTAAAGTGTGAGTTTATCCATTTTAATAATTATGCATCAATTCATTTATGTGCAAAGTTTTGAAATTTTCAAACTCAAGTTAAACCATTATCATTCATTATCGTCTTTAACAATGCACAACCAACACCGAGTATTAGAGGTGGATATTTGTAGGAAGACGCTGAGGTGGATATGTGAAAAAGAACTAAATATGACACCAGATGACCAATGTAAATTAAAGGAAGGAGAAACAATAGTTTTTTAGACAAATATATTGAAGTGGTATCTCATAGTAGAAACACCTTACTACATAATTTAAAGCATTTGAATTATTTTTAATTTTTTAAGTGGGATTTTCTTATAAAAATGTATTTTTTTCTTTTATTGAAACAAATAATTAGAATATTGAGAATATGCATAAATATACAACAATACATTTTCTAACATCAAAAGAAAGAAACTATTATTCTATCCTTATATCTATACAAGCAACAAGTAATCATATAAGAAACAAGAGTCTAAGGGAAAAGAACAATACAACATATATATGTGGAAAAACCCCGAATGGGGAAGCATACATGAGAAGGTATCATCTTATTTTTATTCAAAAATATCTAATATTTGAACTCTGATCCACATATCCTTCACAGCTTCACAATACAATTACAATAAATACACAATATATGCCCACACAAGCTCTCCTTCACCTCTATTAAATTCGAATAGGTATGAAAGAATTACATCCCAAAATATCTGCAGTATAAATGTTTTCCACCTGTTTATATAATGAATGGTACTTAAGATTGGAGTTATTTATCCCTTCTAATTCTAGATAAGACATATTACGACATCATAATATACATCATTGTACATGTAATATTAAAAATGCACATTCCAATACAAATGGTCTTTAGTTTCTTGAAATCCATTAGTAAGCTTAGTAGAACATGAATGCCCCATCAACATTTATTTGGAGGATTTTAGCATCTACAACATTAACACGAGGTCTATGGGTGTCAATGACATTATTGGATTTATGGTGGGAACACCATTTCTAGTTTATATGTAAACAAATGCTTATAATAAGGTGTGAGATAAAACATGTTTTGTTTATCAAGTAATAATAACAAGAGAGAAATGGGATTTCCTATGGTAAGACAACAAAATGAGGGAAGGGGCACCAACCTTTATAGGTACATACATGGTGATTATAATTTCTATCAGACAATAATTTAATTTTCTTTTTAATTTATTCTACAAATTTTTTATTAAGTATTCTCAATTTACATTCTACAATTGTTTTTAAATGTACACATGGAAATATTTGATAGTGAAAAGGAAGAAATATTAAAAGGTAAGTTGGTATTATCCTTATTTTATTATGATATTTATCACTTAGTGGTGGAATGACCTTGAAATTCGTAATAGGTGGACTAGCATGCTCACCAAAAAAACAAAACCCAGGTTAATCTTTCTCCTCATTTGGTAGTTCAACATTGTATTTAAGTGATTGGATTTGCTATTGATTACCATATTCAAAATGATTTTGTTGAGGTGTGGTGGTAAAAGGAAACCCGAGTTGATTTTTATTCTCATTTGGTAGTTCAATATGGTATTCGAGAGATTGGGTTTGGTATTGATGACAATTTTGAAAATAATTTTGTTGAGGGTGAGGTGGTTCCTTTAAACATTGAATATTTTTTGGGTTATCATTGAAAGACTACGAGTGGGAATATTAACACAATGTGGATTCATGAAATTGATTTTGTAAAGTATAGAGTTGAAGTTTGCTCAGAGGACGGTCAGAAGAATGTTTCTAATGAAAAAGAACATGACATGATAGCCCCGTAGAAGAATTAGAGGTAGCTGTTACAAAGAAAATTAAAACTTAATCATTTGCAATGAAAAAATACCAAGATCACACCTAAGAGTCCATGATAAATAGTAAAAATGAAGATATTTGAATGGAAGAATCCCTAATTTTGACCTCCTTGATGGTGTAAATCTTTTTGAAGAGATCCCAATTCATTTCTGCATGAAATAAACAAGTTGAAAGAAAAAGGAGACCCCACACAGATTTTTCTCTTGCAAGGTACATCACATGTATGTTGCACTTGAATAGGGTGCATAGGCCCTAAACAAATGGATAAAAAATTATAAAATTTTGAAAAATGGAAAGTTGTTCCATTTTTGAATTAGTTTGTCTCATTTGTAACCTATAAAACGATTTGGAAACCATCACAACTATCCCAATAAAATGGGATCATATAGACAAGCCATGAGAGAATGCCCATCGCATTATTATGATGGAGTAATCTTATTTCCATAATGAATATCTTGATCCCTTTTCCCTAAAAGACCCTTATCCTTGAGTACCATTATCTTAAGTGTTGAGGTTATCACCTTTATATGACTTCTTCTATATGCATAATCAAATATTTGGAGTGTTTGGAATCGATATTATAAGTGATTCATGAGTAGAGGAACCAAGTCGTTGTATTCAAAAGGGGCCTCAATAGAAGTAAGGTAATCGATTGTATTATTTTTTTTCATTGAATAGATTTTTTCTATCACCCCCCATCACATTAAGTTGTAATGTGTTAAATATTTGATTTTTTAAAAGTTATTTATCCTTGTCGAGAATATAACTAAGGATAGATAATATTGTATGTACATTCTTGAATAATATTTTTTATTAAGGTGATGAATAATTGGTATTTGGTGTTTCTTTCAATTTTTATGTTGTTTCAATGGGGTGGATGGAAGGTGCAAAGTAGGAGCAGCAAGTATCAAAATTTGAAAAAGGTTCCTCTACGTTTAACTCTTTCTCTTTCTCATGTATGTATATTTTCTTTCCTTTAAAAAATTATAATACATATATCCTTTGGTGTGACCTTCCTATATAGGAAGCCCTCAATTTGAGTTTTTCTCATCCTAGACTATGTGTTAGATGTTGTAGTCATTATGAATTTTTTCCCATAATAGAGTTGGTGACTCTACTCAGGAGAAAATTTTCTATAAGTTCTTGGTATCATGCTTTCCTTAGCTATATTTCCGCGCTTCCATCCCTATGTCCCAAGCACTATGTAATGTATATAGAAGAAAGTGGTATGGATCCCATATTCCTTTTTTTAGATATAGGTGCATGGTGGCCCACTTTCTACAATACATAAAAGCATGGGAGGTATAGCATAGGGGTTTTATCCTCTCTCTTTTTTTTGGATACTGCTTGGCTCATGATTTTTTTGAATATTGGGAGTTAGTGTCTTCCAATTGGACTACATTTAGTGTTATTTGTATCATTGTGTTCCTTGGTTTGAGTTTGAATTAAAAATAATTAAAGTTTTTTCCACTTTGTTTTGTCTTTTGTGTGGATTGTTGTATATTTTGGCTTGAAGAATTGAAAGTATAAGTGTATATTTATTACCATATTTTGCCTCATTTTTAGGTGGAATAGACACCAGGATATTTCCTTTAGTTTATACATGTGTGTATTAGGTCTAAGAACGCTTATTAAGTATCTCTTCTAAAATTTCATGTGCAAGGGTTGGTGAAAAGACAAGACTTTTTTGTTGCTTTTGTGCATAGTAGAGTATATTAGTAAAAATTTTATTTGGATTTATAGGTGTAGGTCATATTTGGATTTCCAAGATAAAAGGTGAATGTTGGATTAGTTTGATTTGATAAATTATGAAAGAGTATTTTGAAACACATAAAGTATTGATTTCTTACAAAAGTTTAAATTCCTCATCTTCTTTTGGAGTATAGTAATTATGTGTTTCATTTGAATATCCTTATTTGCATTTGATTTTGGCATGTCATTGTTGCTTTTAATTATTGATCATTTTTTGTGATTTTTCAAAAAGTAGTTACACACTAAAAGGAACCATGAAATTTTTATTTCTTAGAAGGCCACAGTAGCCTAGGATCTAGGGCCGTCATAGTAGGATGGAAAGTAAATTTCTCCAAGGCCATTGAAACAAAACTAGGAGATTCACTATTTGAGTTTTCAAATCCAGTAGAAACAAAACCCTTTGTTTGGAAAGTGAATCTCACATATGTATCAAGCACAAGGAAATGACACGCATGCAATTAGCATCAAACCCCAATTGTTTATTTAATGGGATACAAAAATATAGGAGATGTAGGTTAAGTGGTAAATACTCACGGTGACACCATTTTTATCTAGAATTTTAGGTCTAGGAACTTTATCCTACTTTCTCTTCCCATTCATGAAAACATATCCTATAGATTTTCCTTCCAGTTGTTATTTGTGAATTGGTAGCCTTAGTTTGTTTTCCTAGGCTCCTCATGCATGATTGCAAAGGAAAACATCTTCTGGTACTTGATACAAACATAGAATCACATATTAAAATACTTAGAAGTCTGTTCTCCAAAGGTGATTCCTTGCACTTCTGGTATTTTTTGTGTGATGATTAATGTAACTGTCTTGTTCAAACATTTATTGGTTGAAATTAGGACTTGGTCATCACAATATGACCTCTAGAATTCCATTGTGTGAATTTTAACTAATTTTAATCAAGTATTAATCAACCTATTATCATGTTTTGGAGAGAGAGGTTGTTTGTTTAATCATTTCTATTTTTTAGTGAGTGTGGGCCCATTCATAATTGTGTTTGGAAGGTTGTTCTTCCTTTGTGTCTGTCCAATCCAAATTGGTTGATCAACTTCTTAGTAGGTCCCAAAGGATCCAAACAAATTTCACCCAGAAGGGGAGAGTTACTTACTAGAAAGAGCAAACTGGAATATGGGTCACAATGATCCACCTCCATATGGGGTAGAGGAATGTCACCTAGGATGTGAAATTGATCCCACTAAAGAGGAAAAACAATATAGATTTAGTATTTTGAGAGGTTTTCAAGAAAGGATACCTTAGCCTTGTTGATAATAATTTTGATAGTTATCCATAGAATACACCTCCTGCTGCTCAATAATACTTAGGTTAGATTGAGTTTGAGGATATCACTAACCCCGAAGGGATATTAAATCCACCTCAAATTATAGGCTTCATCTTGACTGTGAGTGTGATAGGCATGTTTTTAAAATACATTTTAATCCATTGTTCATGAGGCTTGACATGGAAAATGCATAGGGCATACCTATTTCTAGGTAAATCACACCGCCAGTCACATTTAACCCTATAGGAGGAGTAAACCCAACTATTTCAAATATAATATAATCTGAATGGTTTTTTATATCATCCTAAGTGTCTACAAGAGGATCGATACCTTCACTTATTGTCCCTACCAGTGGGTCTGGGAATTTACTTTCCATACTACAAATTACTATTCCATTCAATTTTGGGATGTATTTTATGAGATTACAATCTATACCATCCGTAATAACTCTTATTTTTTCAAATTTCATGTTCTTTGGTTGTGGTCATTGGTCCTTTTCAATGGCTCTCCATTCGAATGAAGACATGTACCTATTTCAACTTCCTCTATGATTGTTAGTTCTTCTACAAGGTATATTATGACCTAGGTTAGTATTCATTTATCTGTAACGAGGTGTATTAGTATCAAAACTACTTTAGGCTCTAGTATTCCCCAATATAGTATTCCTTTCCTTGGAAGACGGGGCACAGGTACTCGAGCTTCTATAGGATTCAATATGCCCCAAGTTACTACACGTTTCCCTAGAATGGGGGGAATGGGTAGTGGAACCATTTCAAACTCCAACATGGCACACAATAAAATACCTTTCCTTAGAATAAGGAGCCTTACCAATGGAACTTCCACTCCATATTTCCAAACTCAACTTAGATGCACTCATATGAATGGACATCAAAATCTCCTTTTTGTTAGATTTTCAACATTTAAGCTAGCATTATAACAAGATCTTTTCACTGAGAGAATAACAAGTACAGCATTCACATAAGCACATCACAAGAGACAAGAGACACAAAGATTTTAGGAGGGGAAACCATAAATGGAGAAAACCCCTCAACTTCCTCTAAGATAGTATCACCACAAGATGTGAACCCAAAACAGTAAGATGACCTCCCTTCACAATAGCAGCCTTCTGTCTTCTGTCAAGCACAAGAATTTCCTTCTCCAAAAGTGCGCCACACTTGAGAGAGCAAGAGAGCTAAGTCACAAGTGATAAATAGAGAGACTCACCCTCTCTATTTATATTAGTCCGTTCACTTGAATTACCATTTCACACGTAGGCCCGACTTAATAATTACTACTCGAGCCTACACCTTAATTAGTGTATAATAACTCAAGTGCCCCTAAATAGTGGGGACTTACCTAATGACTTGATATGACTTGTTTACATTATAATCCTCCCGATCGAAACATCGGGGCATGACCACATGACTCAAATACATAATAGAAACATCCCGGAATAAACATCGGGTTACAATAATATAAAATACATAGAAGAATAGATTCCAAAGTTACATATACATCAACACTCCCTCTTAACTAGGAAGGTATTCTTTCGACACAATTTTTCAGCACTGGTCTTCTTCTCTGCATCAACTGGATCATCTTCGTCTTCAAGTCATCTTCATCTTCAAGTCATCTTCGTCTTCAAGTCATCTGGATCTGGATCATCTCTCGATCTGGATCATCATCAAATGGCATCACAGGGTCTAGATCATCACTCGATCTAGATCAACATCACTGGACTGGATCTGGATCATCACTCGATCTGGATCATCTCTCTGGACTGGATCTGGATCATCTCTCGATCTGGATCATCACTGCTGGATCTGGATCATCTCTCGATCTGGATCTCTCGGAGTCATCATAACTGGATCTGGATCATCACTCGATCTGGATCTCCTCTAGTCATCATCAAGTGTGTACTATCTCGTCATAGGAAGTTCTACAGAGCCAGCCCTTTTTCATGCTGGATGTAGGCCTACCCTCACGTAGGTCTTTGCCCAGCACTTACATATCACCTGCTCGTCAGAAAGGCACGCCCAGCACTTACATCTGATCATGTAGTAAACTACAATCCCATCAGAAGGGCCCAGCACTCACATTCACCAGCATGGTAGGCACAATCAACTACCATCTGTGAAATGGCTCAGCACTTACATCTGACCTACTCGTCAGAAAGGCCCTTCCATCCAGACAAGAACACATCCTATCACAGTGATGGAAGACTCCCACCCAGACAAGAACCAATCCTATCACAGTGGTGGAAGATTTCTCCACTTTCATCCAGACAAGAACCAATCCTATCACAGTGATGAAAGACTCCCACCCAGACAAGAACCAATCCTATCACAGTGGTGGAAGATTTCAGCGCTTACATCTGACCTACTCGTCGGAAAGGCCCATCCATCCAGACAAGAACACATCCTATCACAGTGATGGAAGACTCCCACCCAGACAAGAACCAATCCTATCACAGTGGTGGAAGATTTCCT
>LPNX011164274.1:0-11498 GCA_001517045.1 Pseudotsuga menziesii
GGGATGAGATTTCGCTTGTGCCACAGGTAACTCTACAACCTTTTGATAAATGGGCCATGGACTTTGTGGGTCCAATTAATCCACAAGGAAAGGGGACCGTTGCACGGTACATCATTAGAGAAACCGATTATCTGACAAGGTGGGTGGAGGCCATGCCAGTCATGGATTGCACTACTGCGACAATAGCCAAGTTCATATTCAAGAATATTGTGACAAGGTTTGGATGTCACAGGATATTGATGAGTGACCAGGGAAGTCACTTTATCAATCGAACCATGAAAGCACTAACTGAGGAGTTGTAGGTGCATCATCAAAAAATAACACCCTACCATCTGCAAGAAAATGGAACTGTTGAGGCCTTCAACAAAATATTGGAAACTGCGCTTACAAAGGTATGCAATACTAATCACGAAAGAGGCAGTCATGCCTATGGAATACATTGTTCCTAGTCCATGGATTGCTACTGCGACAGGCATGGATGATGCAGAAGCATTAGAGGAGCGTATCATATAGTTAATCCAGCTAGAATAGGACCACTTTGTCGCAAGCTTCCACCAGCATGTTGAGAAGGATCGAAAGAAGGTTTGGCATGATCGCTACATTAAGAACAAGCAGTTTACATAGGGAGATTTGGTGATGTTATATGACAGTAAGTTCATGAAGCATCCAGTTAATTTACAAATGCACTAGTTAGGTCCATATCTTGTTCATTCAATTACTTCTAGGGGTACAGTTCAATTACAACAATTAGACGGTGCGATGCTGTCCAAACTTGTGAATGGTAGTCGCTTGAAGCCCTATAGAACGGGACCTGAACCGCGCAATGCTTGAGACACTACGGAAGGAAAAACAATTGGTATATTGTAGTGAGGCAAGCACAGAGGAAGAAGCTGTGCAAGGAATAGCACTCAGTAGTGTTGAGTGAGAGACCATCGGCAACAGCCACAAGACTATGAGATGGTCAAATCAATAATAAATATAGACAGTTAATACAGTTAGTTGGAGGCGCTTGATGAAGCACCGTGCATTTATGACTGATCCAACCATTAGTAAGATGGGATTATCGGCGTATTTGGGGTTATTAATGTCATATTGGGTCATGATGGACACGGTATATTTGGCAATGATGAGTTGAATCGGGTAAGTGATTATAAGAACACGAGGGATGCGGGCGCAAGGTATTGTTCAATTAAGTTGAGTGAAGTGTTGATCTTAGTGTAGGAGTAGAATTGTGTGTGATAGGCAATAAGTGAAAGTTTGGTTTCATTTTCAGGATTGTAGAGTGCAGCATGTTGTGCACTCCTGACACAGTTGAAATTTCAAGTGAGCAAGATTCCCCCATCTGACCCACGCAGGTTGAAGAGGAAGTCATGAGAATGCCAATGGGGTCCTGTTTAATCCCTAGATCGAAGCAAAAGGCCTAGAAGTCTTCCTAGACCTCTACTACTAAAGGACGTATCAGAGGAGCCTTACCAGTTACTTCCTATGGTACCTGGTGCACCTATTCAATGGATTCCTCACCCATGGGCGCAGGGCTTGGACAGGTCTAGGTTGTTGGGGCTCATTAACATGCCTCATTTTGGGATATTTAACAAAGAAAATGCATGCGTCAAACAACTATTGGCGTGTTTTCATGGTGGGACACTCTGGTTGGACAACTCAGTTCTGGTCACAGTTGACCTAATTGCCGACATTACGGGGTTACCAAAGTCCGGTGAAGATCCGGTGCAGTAGTTTAGAGGGTGGGATAATGACAAGAAACTTTCCCAACATTTGAAGGAGATATTTGGATTGTGGCACGATGGCTGTGCCTATCGCATTGACAGTATTTATGATCACTCAGTGCGTATTAGGGCACGCATTTTGGCCAGCAAGATTTTCCAAAAGAATTGGCATGTCCATTGCAATTCGAGTGTGGTTGTGACTACGCAGAAATGCATCGAAGGGGTGCAAATCAACTGGTCATTGTTTCTCTTAAACTAGTTGTTAGAAGTGTTGTTGTTGCTCAAGACGGGGAACACAGTTTTTCCTATAGTTGGTTTTTAATTCTCATTGCCTCATTCATGTGGATGGAGCCAAATGACTACCAACCGATGTCTGTCGCTATGAAAAAGGTGTGCAAAGGCGCATGCTATCAGAAATTATGGTGGGTTGCGGAACCCAGTCGACAACAGGACTGTGAAATCCTTTGGGGTAGCCTTCAATGCTTCCTCCAGTGCCAACAGCCTCTGCGGTTCAATTAATTTCTCTTCAAATCCTTGGAGGAATTCAGACAACTATGGTAGCCCCTCGTAGATCAATAGGTCGACAACCTCGGTCGTAACACGGCATAGAGATTGGGTGATCAGTCCACACTTTCTAAAAGACACCTCATGAAGTCGATTTTGCCAATTTTCTAGAGCATCATTTGAATCAGAGGACGTAGAGCTAGCGTTGCGCCATCTGATTTCATCATCAGCAGTATGGTATATGTAGTCCTCGGAGATATTGCAGGCATGATCCCATCCTCTCCCATCCTCATCCTTGATAGGTTCAATATATCAACGTCCTTCCTAAGGGTCCATGGGAGCAATGACTCTGATATCTTGGTTTTCGAATGTCATAACCCACTTCTTGAAATTGATAACTTCCATGCCATAATCAACCCATCCAAACCTCAGTAGCACAATATAAGATCCTCCACCATAAACTACTTCAATGACGTCGAAATCAGCATATGTCTTCATACCTTCGATATCGACGACCAGGTTCGAGAAACGACCAATAGGATGAACCTTGCCCTGATTTGCTAGTTGCATAGGGGACCACCCCAATGTTGGCTTTCCCATCAACTACCAAGTCTCCTTGGTCAAAATATTCACATCTAACCCTAGATCCAGAATAACAGAATCGACTTCATAGTCCCATATCTGGATGTTCATTCTCATCTCTTTACATGTATTTCTCTTTGAGAGGGAATTTACTGTGGAATCATTTAGCGTCTGATTCTGTTGGTACAACAACTTCTCAATCTCTCCAAGGGCCTCGGGATCTCCATCTAACGATAGATATCTCTCAAAGAACTGTTGCAAGGTACCATGATGTCGTGATGGTCCTGCCTTTATAGAAGGATCAAAAGCAAATGGCATTTCAACAACAGACAACTTACCCGGATTCCTCCCAACTACATGCTTGGCTTGAAAGAACATCTCCTTTTTGTCACAATATCAAATTCTTCCTTTTTCTTACCTGCAAACCGAACTTGTTGATGGTGTCCATATTCTCTGGTCATCGCACCTGCACGAGTGACAATAGCAACGTTGACAGCATGGGTTCTGGGTTCTGCTAGAATTGTTGCAACCGTAGGTCCTTGATTGAGGTTCTGAGCTTGGTTCAGAGGTGGAATCTAAGTTGCCAGAGGGTTAATTATCTAATTCTAAGTCTCAATTTGGATCTGAGGTTGATTCTACAACAACTGCTGGGTCTGCACTTAGTTTTGGTTTTGGAACTGGTTCTGCAATTGAGGGATGTTTTTGGCCTGCTCTCTTACTGCATAGTATGTACACTATGCATGGGGATACTCCCTCTGATAGTGGCCAAATACCTCACAAGTTTAACACTAGATGGATTCTTGACCTCTTCCTCCTCCTCATCCGAAGCATCCTCCTCGTCCCCTAAATCCTCCTCGAAATCCTCCAGTTTGCTAATATTGTGGTTGGGATAGCTGCTGCGGGGGAGTCAGTTGCTGCTGAACGTAGTGTGCTACTTGAACATACTGCGGTTGAGTCTGAGCAGTTGACACTTGATTACACTATAGTCGCAGTGCAAATTGTGGTTGTGTATGAACTATGGCTACAACATGAACTGTGGTTGCGACTGCGATGGAATAAACTGCATTTGCAGAGGTGGTGTATACTATACTGTCAGCTATACCATCTCTGGTTGCGACTGCTGGATCACACGGGGATCCTTTCCCTTCAAAAAATATGAATCATATGTTCTCTCTTAAAGAACGTTGTAAGCTCGATAGTCTTTATCCTTGTGCCCTACTAAGCAACAAAAGGAGCAATACAAACTTTCTACCTTCGTAACCATCTTCTGCATGTAGCTACAGTTTTTCGTGTCCATGCCCATATACCTGACATACGCGACACCATGGCACACTAGTGCAAATCAAAGGGTTTGGTGCCATTGAGAGAAAATAAGTTTGGAAAGTGAGACAGGTGTCCTTGGTGTGTCCATCTGTACGACAGTGCGTGCACCAGAGGTTATCATGCTCTTCTTTTTCCTTCTTAATATCTTGCTGCTGGAGTGTCAAATTTGCTAGATGCACCTAAATCTAGTTCATGCCAACTGCAGTCTCCCTAATAGGTGAATCTTCTAACTTCATCACCATCTCCAGAGTCTCATTTGGTGTTGTGATCTTTTGCTGCATTAGCATTTTTCTGATGTGTGGAACCAGTGCAACAATGAACCACTCCTTATGCTGAACATCACTCATTTTGAAGCTGACTCGAGCCATCAACGTCTTAAACCATTTATCAAAGTCCCAAATAGTTTCATTCAGAAACTGTTTGATCTCCTTGAGTTTTTTAATGTATTGGACCTCAGATTTAGGTTTCTTAAATTCCTTGAATAGTCCTTCCTGGATCTCATTTAGCGTTTTCACCGTTGTCCCCTGAGGAACCTGCATGAATCTCATGTACCCGTCAAGTGTACGACCCGTGAGGGTGGTCTCTAATTGGCTCCTCTTAATATCCTCAACTACACGCTGTCTAGCAGTCCAAGCAACTTCACATAAGAACCAGTACTATTCCAGGTCATCAGTCCCGTTTCCATGGAATATTGGTAACTTCATCTTGTCACCCGCCATTATAGGCATTCTTCCTACAAACGGTGTTCTATTGCTAGACTGTTGCTGGCACGTAAGATAGGGTGACGTAGAATGCACTTTTCTACCTATTGGTGTAGTGTGTGGAGGTTTGGACATGTTACTGCTGGGGTTCAAGCTTCTCGCTATCTTGGGCGTAGCCTGGGCCTGGTCGTCCTTGTTATCTCTATAGGATCACTTCGTCTGGTGTGGTTGTTCTTCGTGGTCTTGCGTCTCGACCGCAGCAGGACCTTCCCCTATCCTCTACCTCTTCTCTTGTCAAAACCTTTCTCCTCCCCTTGTACAACCACTTGTTTCCTAATCTACCCTCACAAATTCCTTAGAACTCATACCCATCTACCCCTTATCTTGTCATTTTCCTTCCCCCTTTTTTCGCAGTGTCCATGACCTCCACACACCATATTTCCACTACTCGAGGTGCATTTTCAAAATACCCTTCTCACAGATAAGCATCTTAATAGATAAATGTACAAACAGCAAGAACCTACCTCGTGGCCCATTGAAGAACTCTCTTTTTTCTTCGTTGTATGCCTTATTGGTATCGACTACAAACTCAGTGATGTATCCTTCTAGAATACTATCCAGCCATACTTCAATAGCTCATAATTCTTTGTTATTGGTTTCTTGTAGCTCCTGGATTGGTACAGGGGTCCACGATGTCAGCTCTCCTCCTTGATGGTTATTCTTATTATAAGTGAACTACGCTAGCCATTCATAGAATATCACCGAGAATTCATAAAAGAACGATTCTTATGGACCATTGTAGATATATCTGTTCAACCACCTAGTTGTCGACAACTTTGGATTCTAATTCTCTGTTTCAATGAACTCTCGCAGCTTTAGGTCCAACCAATCTTCAATCTCTGGTTTTGTTGGATTCCACAACATATCCTCCCTCCAATTGCAATCAGGTCCCAGCAACGGAACCATTTGTCGACAGGGGTTCCTACTCTGTCGTGACTCTGTCCAATACTGCTGCATCCAAATATCATAGGATCATTTGGTTTGCTATCAAGCCTCATTCCATTTATATCCAGGGACGTAGGGATCTCGACAAACAATGGTTTCCTATGGCATACACAATTACAGATGCCGAATTGGAGGCCATTGTTCAAGATTGGCCAGCTGACTGGCTCAAACCTGTGAGCATGGAGGAGATCTCTACAGGGCCAGCAACAGATGCACTGATGACCTAGTCCAAGCAAGGAAAGATATCCATGACTTCGATGGAGAGTCCTCGACGGAATCTGATCCAGAAACCTAGTGCATGTTAAAGGAGTTACGCACTAAAATATGCATGGATTTTGACCTCAGAAGCAGCTTCCACTCGATGATGGAGAACCAACTGCAATGGCTCATCAAGGCTATCACCGAAGAATCTGATGCTAAGGTAAAAGCTATGCATGTGTCCACTCAAGAAGGGTTCATCGCAATAAGTGTTAAGCTAGATTCTATTTTTTCTACTGTTTCAAAAGTGACACCAGAGAAGGCTGCGATGTAGTATTTCCCAACGATTAGCACCGAGTCGCGGGCTGGGAATGTTAAATTTCCCTCGACTACAATTGATGCAGGAAGTATAGAATTGAACTCACTATTGGAGCCTTTTTAGAGCATTGTTGTCCATCTCAACAAGTTACCTACCCAAGTTTTAGTACAACTGCAGTAGGGTGTCGTCCAGGAGTTCGCTGACAAGAAGAAGGAGCTTAGTGATGGGTATGTGCAGTCAAAGGACACTACTAAGAAGTTGTAGGAGGAAGCTGAAGAGTTGTGGAAGATCAAAGAGCATCTAGCAGAAGAAAAGGTGCAAGAGATTGCCGCATTGAAGCACACGCAGGCAGAGCTGCAGCAGAAAGCTGTCAACAAAATCACTGAGTTAAAGAAGGAGTAAGACCACCTCATTGTTGAGAAAGTACAGCTCTGTGCTAGTTCTTGAGAGGTTGAGTAAGATGTTTATGAGGACTGTCAACACATCTATTAAAGCAAGGTGGAAATCACTGCCATGGCCAAAGCCAAGTGACTTGGGGAGGTGATTTCCCAGCTCCAGTTAACTAAGAATCTACTGAATTATCTTGTTTACCCTGTCACACCACCTAAAAAAATTATTGAACGAAAGAGTAGGAATTTGTGGCCTATTTTGAAGCCATAGAGTAGGAGGTGAAGACAATCGTGGATGAAACGACACAATTCTGGCAAAGTGTCGTTCAAGATGACCAACTAGAACAGTTGTCCAAGCAAGTGCGAGAAGTTGAAGTTCAGTTGAGGACGCTGAAGACGTCACTGCACACAATTCCTCTCATGGTTCAGATTACACACTCTGAAGAGTTGAAGGACCTGCAGCAGTGAGCCGCTCAATCCCAATAATTTCAGCGCAATCACACCACCTAGCTCGATGAATTCCAGGACATTGGCAGTCAGTTGTCTATTAAAGCAGTCGCTGCGCTGCAGACGGTACAAGAAGGTAGGAATATGGTGGATGGAAAGGCCGAGAAGAAGCACCCACTGAAGCAGGACATGCTAAATTGTCGGGACACTGTTGAACAAGTTCAGCTCCATGCTTGAGAGATCTCGTAGTAGTCTGAGGACTTTAAGACCAAGATGACGAAGTACACCCTGTCTACCTAACGTGGCTTGAGGATGAGCCACAAGACTGTGTTGGGGGCCTATTGGCAAGGGTATTGGGTAAGTGAGTTGCACAGCACCACGGAGGTTGTGCAAGATCACATGCCATTGTGAAGGACCACAACAGCACTATAGGCATAAGAATAACCGTTTTTGGAATTCTTTATGCAATTTTGTACTAATTGACCACATTTTGTGGATATAGGTCACTAGTTTGTTAGAATTTAGTTATAAGTGGACCTTGGATGTAAAGGAGAAAGCCTATATATAAAGCTATAGTTGCAATAGTAAATAGATGTAATTTTGAGGATAACTTGTATTTTGGGTATTCAGATTCTTTAGCATCTACATCTATCGTGAGCGGTCTTTTGGATCTGTTTGTGTCAAATCGATTTTTAGTCTCCTGATGTGGAGAAGTACTGCATGATGTGAATCTATTACACAGAAGTAATCTAACATGACAGATGTTCTCCTAAAGTGTTTGGTTTCTTATTTATTTTCTGTCTTTATGCTCTGCAATGATAATGATGGGTGTTTACTATATCTGTTATATGAATGAATGTTATTGCTGCGATGAATGAAGTAATGTGATCTATTAGAGATGTATTGGTTATGCCAATAGATCTGTGATGAATGATGTGATTCTGATAAAATGGTCTATGAAGTATCCATTCATTATGAAGTTAAGTCATTGATTCCATGCCCCCCCTTCTTACTGTTGGAAACTTGGTTCCGACAGCTCTCCCTCAACATCTCGGGTGAGACTTTATCCACTCTACGGATGTTGGTAGGCAGGGTCAAACCTGTCTAGGTCGGTGTTCATGGAGATCACGCTATTTGGGCATTGACAGAGTAGGAACCCTTTTCGATGAGGCTTTGTTGGTGGGTCACGCCAACAAATGGTTTCGTTGTCGGTACCTCATTGCAACTGAAGGGATGATATGTTGTGTCATCCAACAAAATCGTAGATTGAAGATTGGTTTGACCTAAAGCTACGAGAGTTTGATGAAACAGAGAATCGGAATCCAAATTTGTTGAAAACTAGGTGGCTAAACAGATATTATATCTACGACAGCCCATATGAATGGTTCTTTTGTGAATTCCTAGTCATACTGTATGAATGGCTAGCACAGTTCACTTATAAGAAGAATAATCATCAAGGAGGAGAGTCGACATCCTGAACCCCTGGACTGATCCAGGATCTATAAGAAAATAATAACAAATCATCTCGAGATGTTGAAGTATGGTTGGATAGTATTCTGGAAGGATACATCATTGAGTTTGCAGTCGATACCAATAAGGCATACAATGAGGCAAAAAGAGAGTTCTTCAATGGGCCACGAGGTAGGTTCTTGTTGTATGTATAGTTATCTATTAAGATGCTTATCTATTAGAAGGGTATTCTGAAAATGCACCTTGAGTAGTGGAACTCTGGTGTGTGGAGGTCATGGACACTGCGAAGAAAGGGGGAAGGAAAATGGAAAGATAAGGGGTAGATGGGTATCAGTTCTAAGGAATTTGTGAGGTTCGACGAGGAAACAAGTGGTTGTACGAGGGGAGGAGATGGGTTTCGACAAGAGAATAGGTAGAGGACATCGGAAGGTCCTGCTGCGATTGAGACGCAAGACTGCAAAGAAAAACCACATGGGACGAAGCGACCCTACAACGATGACGAGGACAACTAGGCCTAGGCTATGCCTAGGATAGCAAGAAGCTCGAACCTCAATAGTAACGGGTCAACACCTCCATGCACTACTCCACCAATAGGTAGAAAAGTGCATTCTACGTCACATTGTCCTACGTGCGAGCAACAATCTAGCAATAGAACACCGTTTGTAGGAACAAAGGACCATAATGGTGGGTGACGAGATGAAGTTACCAATATTCCATGGAAACAGGACAGATGACCTAAAAGAGTATTGGTTCTTATGTGAAGCAGTTTGTACTGCCAGATAGAGTGTCGACGACGATATTAAGAGGATCCAATTGGCGACAACCCTCAGGGGTCGTGCGCTTGAATGGTACATGAGATTCATGCAAGTTCCTCAGGGGAAAATGGTGAAAACAATGAATGATATCCAGGAAAGATTATTCGACGAATTTAAGAAACCTAAATCTGAGGCCCAATACATTACAAAACTCAAGGAGATCAAGCAGTTTCCGAATGAAACTATTTGGGAATTTGATCAATGGTTTAAGACATTGATGGCTCGAGTCAGCTTCAAAATGAGTGATGTTCAGCATAAGGAGTGGTTCATTGTTTCACTAGTTCCACACATCAGACAATCGTTAATGTAGCAAAATATCACAACGCAGAATGAGGCTCTAGAGATGGCGATGAATTTAGAAGCTTCACCTATTGGGGAGATTGGAGTTGGCATGAACCAGATTCAGGTGCATCTAGCAAGTTTGACACTCCAGCTGCAGGATATTAATAAGGAAAAAGAAGAGCATGATAACCTCTTGTGCACATGGTATCGTACGGATGGACATAGCAAGGACACCTGTAGCTCAGGTCTGTAGACAACATATCCTCCCTTTAGTTGCAATCAAGTCTCAGAAACAGAACTATTTTTTAACGTGATCCACCAACAAAGCCTTGTCAACAGAGGTTCCTACTCTGTGTGACACCCAACCAACGCGATCACCCTGAGCACCAGCCCAGGCAAGTTTTACCCCACCCGAAAACATTCGCAGAGTGAATGAAGTCTCACTCGAGATGTCGAGGGAGAGATGTCATAACCAATTTTTCGGCAATAAGAAAGGAGTGCATGGCACCAACGACTTAACTTCATAATCAATGGATACTTTATAGACTGTTTTATCAGAATCGCATCATTCATCACAGATCTATTGGCATAACGAGTAGTTCGCTAATAGATCACATTACTTCATTCATCGTAGCAGTAAAATTCATTCATATAAAAGATACAGTAAACATCCATCATTATCATTGCAGAGCATAAAGATAGGAAAGAAATAAGAAACCAGACACTTTAGGACAACATCTGTCATGTCATATTACTTATGTGCAATAGATTCACATCTTGCAGTACTTCTCCANTGCAAAGCATAAAGATAGGAAAGAAATAAGAAACCAGACACTTTAGGACAACATCTGTCATGTCATATTACTTATGTGCAATAGATTCACATCTTGCAGTACTTCTCCACAGCAGGAGATTGAAAACCGATTGACACAAACAGAGCGGCCAAAAGACCAATCACGATAAATGCAGATGCTAAATAATTTCAATACCCAAAATACAAGTTATCCCCAAAATTATATCTATATNAAACGATTGACACAAACAGAGCGGCCAAAAGACCAATCACGATAAATGCAGATGCTAAATAATTTCAATACCCAAAATACAAGTTATCCCCAAAATTATATCTATATTTTTACTATTGCAACTCTAGCTCTATATATAGGCTTGCACCTTTACATCCAAGGTCCACTTATAACTAACTTCTAACAAACTAGTGACCTATATCCACAAAATTTGGTTAATCAGTAAAAAATTACATAAATAATATAGAAAAACGGTTATTCTTCCACCTATCGCATTTTTGTGGTCCTTCGTGATGGCATGTGAGCTTGCGTAGCCTCCGTAGTGTTNCTAACTAACTTCTAACAAACTAGTGACCTATATCCACAAAATTTGGTCAATCAGTACAAAATTACATAAATAATATAGAAAAACGGTTATTCTTCCACCTATCGCATTTTTGTGGTCCTTCGTGATGGCATGTGAGCTTGCGTAGCCTCCGTAGTGTTGCGCAAATCACTTACCCAATACCCCTGCCAACAATTAGGATGATGTTGTCACTACATTAGTGCCATGGATAAGTTATCATGGGCACACTATCCACTTGGTGTCCCCTCGTGCATGAGTTTAGGAGCTCCAGAGACCAATCAATAGATTTTAGGAGCCCACTCTGAGTTATGGGAGTCCCACCTTTAGTTAACCCTCACCATAGTGGAGTCAAGCTCCGATGGCCACCT
>LPNX011164292.1:0-111284 GCA_001517045.1 Pseudotsuga menziesii
ATTGTGAATGTCATTATCATCAAATCAATTACATTTATTGTGTCCACTTTAGCATCCCAAATCAATTACATTTATATTCTCCTTATGCTACGTTGTATAGGTGTAAAACTAGGTGGTTTATATCATTATTGTCAACTTCATCATCATTTCCATCGACTTCATCATCATTATCTATATCATCATTCATCTCATCATCATCATCATCATTTTCATCATTGTCATTGTTGTCATCAACAAAAACATTGTCATCATCATCATATAATCACATCATTGTGAATGTCATTATCATCAAATCAATTACATTTATTGTGTCCACTTTAGCACCCCAAATCAGTTAAATTTATATTCTCCTTATGTTAGGTTGTCTAGGTGCAAAACTAGGTGGAGGAATGAAAATTATTGAAACTCTTTGGCATCATTTCTCATGGATTTCTTAGAAGTTTGGATTTGTTAAGGATTGAAATATATTCATTCACTTATGCTATTGTTTTATATTATATTTCATAGAATCCCTAATGATGAAAATTCATATGGTTAAGATTTGAGAAACCTATAGTTAAAGGGTGATGAAATGTTTTTTTCTTTAAAATCCATTTTTCCATTTGAAATTCTATATTACTCACTTGGCAAATTACCTATGTAGGGATTGTGGGTTTCCCTTGGGTTGTGGCTCATGATGTAGGCCAGTGTCACATGACCTCAAGAGTCGAGAAAAACTTGAAAGACGCTCAAGTTCAAGCAAAGATTGGGTAGGTTGTATGGATGTGACACTTAGTATCTAGGGATAGCCATGACCCTTAATATCTCATGACATGTATAGACCCTTCCATGTTTAGTATTTATGATATCCAAACATTCATTTCCCAAGTTGTACAAATGTTTTACCTATATTTAATTTTTTTTAACAATTATTATCACATAAATAACCACATGTTCATGAACATTAATAAGGATAAATTAACTAACCCTTTACTATGAGTTTTTTTTCCTTCTAATTCAAAAAAAAAAATTTTCACATAACTCACCATATATTTAACAATTTTAGCAACAATAAAATAACTTACACTTACAATGACTTATTTTCCTTTTTCCTTATATTTAAAAAAACTAATCAATATAAAACAACTCAAAATTCTTTCTTAAACACTCCACTCCAATAATATAGTAAAAATAATAAAAACATTTAGATCTCTTCAACATTAACCCTAAACAATTACATTTAGCATAGCTAAAACTTATAAAGAATATTGTTTTTAATGTAAATAAAAAAAACATTACTTCAACGTAAAGCATTACCACTTGATCTTTATTAATTAATCATATTACACTCTCAGGATTAAATCAATCTTACATAGTGGTGGCACACATGTTTATAAATATTACATGTAACCATCTCTATGTTGGACTATGAAAAAACGTCATTCAATATAAGTTAAAACTTAATATATGTTATAGATTTTAGTTTAGCTATATATAAAACATGAAAAATATAAGATTTATGTGATAAACTTAAATGTAAGCAAAAAAATGACGTTAAAGTGGGAAATATATTCCTGACAAGTCCCTAGAAGAGGGACCTCTTTTAATCCAATGTGGCAAACACAACCTCCAAAAGCTTGCGCTTCCAAGACAAGCCTAGAAAGTTGGTTTAAATCCAGGGTGTAAGGCTTGACCTACTTGAATATCCACAAATAAAGCAACAAAGGTGGTCACCACCTCCACATGCAATGTAAATAATGCGTGCTTCTTAATGAAGAACATACTTTAAAATATAAACTTTATAAACTTTGGCATTAACGCCAAACAATTCCATTTACGGATACAACTTCAAAACCATCGATACCAGTAGCAACCAAAAATATTAATATTCAGAATCCATCGTCATTGTTGTTCAAGGAAAACCCTTTGAAAACTCCATGACACCAAAAATTCCATGGAGATGGGAGAAGGCATTGCACATTTTGAATCTTCTCAACCAACGATGCTTTGTAGAAGACTCCATTACTTATTGCAGGATTTTGGAGATTTTCATCGAGGCAAGAAAATTGGAAAAAGGAAAAAGCATCCATGGTCACATGATAAAAATTGGGTTCTAACCTGATGTTTGTTTCGCTTCTAAGCTTTGTTGAGTATACTATCATAAATGAAGGCGCTACATTTGGTAGGAAATGTGGGGTTGTTGTTGTGAAAGAGGCTGCTTTCCTTGGGAGGGCGATTTGGAGAAAGAAAAATGGAAAACCATCTTCTAGAGAGAAGGCAGCTGCCTAGAAGGATGTGGACATTTTCAGTTTCATATATCTTGTGACCACCTACTTTACCTTTGCTGAGTATACTGTCATAAATGAAGGCGCTACACTTGGTAGGAAATTTGGGGCTGTTGTGAAAAAGGGCGCTTGGGAGGGCGATTTGGAGAACAAAAAGGGGAAAACCATCTTCTAGAGAGAAGGCAGCTGCTGTTCATCGCTATGTTATGCTTGTGGGAGGACTGTTTGCACTGCCCACATCACCACACAGTTCAGTTGTGACTTTGGAGAGCTGTTCACTAGCAAAAAAAAGTCTGTAAGCTAAATACAACATACAGGTCAGGGAAACAGTGATATTCAGATTTGATTTGATGTGAATAGATTGCTGTTACTTGCTAATGTATTTTCATGTTATCCAAATAAGAAATACTTGACATATTTTCCCTTGATGTTAATGCAAAATATCTTATATTCATGTTCAATTTTTTTCTGTGGATAACCATTATATTGAAATTTGAGAGCTGAAACTTGCAAACAAATACCCAACTCTATCTTCAAACATATCTTAAAGTAAGCATAAAATCAGCCCAGATTTGGATAGGGACATTTCAGTGGTGGGAACTGTTTCCAAACTGTTTGACGAAAGTTCTGAACCAAAAAAGGCCTCAACATAACAGCAGTAAACTCCATTACATGTCAGTAGTCTAGTGAAGGGATACTACATTAGTCCACATGTCAGTTTCTGTTTGGATGCTGCTGAGGTAGCATTGTGTGGGTATTGTCACTTTCACCTTGATCTCCAAAAGGTTATTTCACTCGTGATGTAATTCAAAATTTTGAGACTCAATGATTGAATTTACTTTCAAGTTAGCAACAATTGCATCTGTCAGCCATTTCTTGATATCTTAATCCATTAGTTCCTTCTTGCTGTTATATTTCTTTGCAAAATCTTTATCTATTCTTGAAATCATAGAATGAAGAGTATTTTTGTTTAATAACTGAGCCTCCTTCCTCAATAGAGCTTCCTGATGTGATACGCTCTCATACATTTCAGTCATTAGATTGATTCTCTTCTCAATAGGGTCACAATCAGTTACTAGTTTTATCAGCAATTTTATTTTGTAATTCCAAGCTTTCTGCATTCTGATCGAGTGCATATCAATGGGTAATCAATATCATTGGGCATGTATTATTAGTTGTCATTACGTTGTACAACATAGTTAGTGATGATAACATATTTTGATGATTTCGAGAATCATAGTGCAAGTGAATTGATTTGCAATAAGTTGCAAATGCATCTCTATTCTATATTTTCAAAATACCTTGTTAATGGAATCGTAATTGACAAAAATTGATTTGGCTGGATACTAAGATTTTATTAAGCACATTAGATATCCCTAAATGAATACAAACTATATATATTGACCAATTGGCAAACATGTTTCGATGATTTTCAAAAATATCAGTTGGACAAAGAAATCGCTTGACATTCTCTAAAAAGGCACTATCCATAATCTTGCAGATACAGAGGCCAAGACTATTTCTCTAGTGCATTTTATGAAAATTAGTTATTTTATATAATTCTGATATCCTAGCACATTGGGTTAGCTCAATTGGTTTGGACTGACCAGTTTCAAGATAGAGTTCACTAAGAGATCATGGTTCAAATGACACTCATTAGTGTTGTCCTTTGACTAAATTTTAGAAATGTATAATTTTGGATTACTGAGAACATCAAATCAAGTCGGACCATATGTACTATAGCCCCCACCAACCAAAAGAATCAATAAAACATTACTGAGTTTGGCATGATTTCATACAATTTCTCAAGATAGTATGATTTCGTAACTAGAATTTTCCACGAACTCTATAGCTCTTCTTGAACAATGAAGATAAATTTGTACTAATGGCATTTCCATCCCAACTAGAGAAAGTGAATGTCACTGTTAGAAACTTATAAAGTACAGATGGACATTATTCACTGAATGAAAGCACCAAAAATAAGAAAAAACAGGAAATAAAACGATCAAACTTTTTTGCCAAATGTCTCACAGATCTTAAACATTGCTTGACCAATGTTATTCAAGGCTGTGATTAATTCCTGTTGTGCTTTAACCTTCTCCTCCTCAATATATATCATCCTTTGTACACTCAGGATATGATCTTTCAAATACTTTTCATCTATCTCCATTCGTTGTTCAAACATACTACAATACTTATCATGTCGTTTTAGATGCCCCTGCTTAGTCAGCTTAAGATTAGAAATGATTTTCTTATTGTTTTCAACCAAAGTTGATTTTATCCCTGATGTCATGGATCCTACTTTCCTCTTTTTCCCTGTAAAATGGTTCGTCTCTATCCTACTTTCCGCTTTTTCCCTTTGATTCTCGAGTGGTGTCTCAAGCTTCATATTCTTATGCAGTGGGGTATTTTCTGAAGTAGCATTATGTTCAAATGCTCCATAATTAGATGCCGATGTTCAAATGAGCATAGGGCACGCACACAGGGGTTTTTCGTGAGGAACTAATTCGATGGTTTTCCATTCTGCATCCCATCAATACCTTTTTTCCCTCAAGGGTTTAGCATTGCTGGAATTCAAGGTTATTGTTTTGATGAAAGGACCCATGGTGGTGGCACCAACCATGGAATGTTGGTTGTATTTGCAGGCCCTCTTCGGACCATAATCGACTTGGGTGATTGGGGTTTTCAGAATTAACACACCTACTCATCGATCCAATGGACTGGGGTTTTCTCACCTACACTTGCCTACTCCTAGATTCGATGGCTTGGGGTTTGTTCACCTATGCCTACTTGCTCGCGGATTTGACAAGGTGGGGTTTCTCCAACGGCTGCACATTATCAATGCAGGGTCTACGATTTTGGTGAGTGATGTTGGTGGGGCATTTAGCTAAGCCTGCTCGCAGATTTGACATGGTGGGGTTTGTCCAACGGCTGCACATTATCAATGCATGGTCTACGATTCTGGTGAATGATGTTGGTGGGGCGTTTAGCTAAGCTTGTTACCAGGTCCTTTCTATTTCCTCTTTTAAAATTTTTTGCTATTAGTTATCATTTTGTCCCTAAGTGAATACTTCGGTTTTCGGTAATGGAAAAATACAGTTCAAATTTGCTTCCAATTTTTTTGGGGGTATATCTTTCCTACAAGCTCATGGTTAATACAAACAATATCGATGAGATCCTGATTGCCTTAATATCACACAATGTGGGGTGTTAGTTTCATTTGTATATTTCATCTTGATTGCCTTAATATCACACAACGTGGGGTGTTAGTTTCATTCGATAATATACACGGTTCACAGATCTAGCCATACCAGTAAAGAAATCGATCTATGGTTTGTTCGATAAAACACAACTATTGCCATAGGCTCTATAAATTATGACTCTGCTATCACTCTGTCTCTTTATTGTTACCCATGGCATTTCTTATAGTTTTACTCACCCAGTATCCCTTCCTTATCAATAGTCAGTAACGCCCTTCCAAATCAAGATGGAAAACCCATTCGATAGCCATAGCCCAACTTATATTATACTTTTAAAAACACATTTTTAATATTGGACAGTATTAGATTTTGATGTATAGATATTAGTACCAGAACTTAATAAAGCTTACTTTTAGTTAAATCCAGAATTAAAATAAACTAAACTTAAATATTCCAAGGTACCCTTCCTCAATTACAATGGCTCTATTCCATTCATATAGAAGTGTTTCCACTCTATTATTCATTATGTGAATGCTTTCATATTGTGATTTTGTATTAGGTTTTCATGTTACAGTCTCTTTGGTTTTTATCTTCCTGTATTTGTTTCAGGACTTTAAAATGTTAGGTTTTTTAAGGTTCAGTCCACACGATGTTCTATAGATGTGGCTTAGAATCCATGTGAATTTTCTATCCCAAGTATTCATAAAGCACAACACCCAAGTGACCCATTAGTTGTTCTTCTTGGCATTGCTTCATCACTACGGCGATTCTGGAAATAAGATCTGCAGCTTGCTGTCTAACCTTTGCACTCTTATTATTTAGTCTCCACTTAATGGTACCACAAATTTGTGGCAAGTACGGCTTGACTCTCTGACTCAAAGCATTCAACACGACACCAAATCCATTCAACATTACATTAGCATCATCACTGGTCTGCTCTTGGAATGCATAAAGTATTTAATCAATGAGCAACTCCTCCAGGCGAGAATCAATATCTGAAGCTCCCAAGTTGGCAACTAACTTTCCAATTCTCTCCATTACCATCCGGCGATATGGTTCACTTTCATCTTTAAGGTATTCAACAGTCCTTCCCACAATGTCTGCAACTCCCACTTTGTTAGCTATCGCAACAGTTGTATCAACTAACTGTCTGCAATTCCTACGATCCTGAGTCATCCTTCGAACCCAAAATTTGCGGAAGAATTCAGGAAGTATTTCTGCTCTAATGTAATCTGCTTCCACGCCCTCTGTACGGACACACTGCTTAACAACTTTCAAACCAATCTTTTTCATTTCTTCATCCGGGGATTGAAACTCACAAATCAAGATAACCATCACTTCCTTTGTTTAATAACTAGCATACATAGCATCCATAAGAGGTATAATAAATCCAATAGTCTTCAAAAAAGCTGCAAGAACTATACCCCTATGTGAACAGATACCCTTCCATAGGGGTTTAAGAGCAGAATCAAATCTTTCTAATCCATAAGGTGCTGCAGCTTCTGCAAGAGCAGCCAGTGATAATGCGGTAATAGTTCTCACCTTTTGATTTTCATCATTAAGACCATGTTCTATAATTTCAACAAGGGACCGTAGATGCGACAGAACAACACAACCCATGAGAATAGCTATCTGTTGGACAATATTTATACCAGTATGTCGAGCTTGCCATGATTTCTTACTCTGACACATTGCCTTCAAAAATGGCAAAAGAGATGGAATTCCAAGAGTAGAAGCAACTACACTAAAAGCCCTTGCTATTGTGTTTCGCACATATTCATCAATGTTGTCAATATCAGGTCTCATGGTGGCAATCATAGTTGCAAGCCCTGCCGCTTTGCTCAAGTTGGAGATGATCTCTCTTCCCTTGACACGGGCATAGTAATATTCCTCTATAAGAAGAGCTTCAATGACCACGAGAATCTTGTGAACAAATGGCCTGACAAGTTCATCCAATTTATAAAGAACTCTATCAATTACCTTCACCAAAAGATCCCTCTCCTGATCTTCAAGTGTGGGGGACATGAGCAAAGGAAAAATATGATTAAAGAGAGGCCCGACACCAAACTCCCTAGCTTTATCAGTAAGCTGTCTCAACGTTGTTTTCCGCTGTGGTGGTGTACCGTTCTTCACCTTAAGAAACAACTTCATTATCTTTGGGGAAGGCTCAGTTAGGTAATGTAAATTGACTAGATTATGTACTTCTGATTCTTTGCTCTTGTCCTTCAAATAACTTGTTCCTCTNGCCTTTTCATGTGCAGCTATCTCTTCCTTTTGAAGGCGAGGGCATCGCAAAAGCATACTTTCTCTAGCATTATCTCGAGTACATATGAGACCTTCTCTAGCAATAAAGGTTAGTAGATGTATACAAGTTTCCCGGAGTTCTGAATATACACCTTGCATAACATTTAGCCATGTCACTCTGTTCTTTGCAAGATGGCACATAAGAGTAATGGCATGTTCTGTTTCTTGTAATGCAACGAGAGAAGTTTGGGGCCTTTGATGTTTAGTTCTCTTCCTACCAAGTGCATTGGCTGGAAGGTCGGGGGAATATAGTGTACACAAGATATAATATTTTTCAGCATAAAAGTAGGTCAATGCATTGTCTAGAACTAAAGCACCAGCATCATTTTCTCCAAGAGAATTCACCATTGCTGTTACAACAGCTAGCCCTAAACCCCATAAGCCATCACAGAGTCTACTGTTATGCCACATAGAGAATGGACCCTCTTTGTTTCCCGAGCCTAATGAAATTTCATCTCGTAGGAAGTGACTAAATGTTGACAAGCATGAAAAAAAACCAGCAGACTGCAGCATCTCAGCACCTCCTCTCACACATGCTAAAGATAAACATAAATTCAGGATTACAGCAGCTGAATCTCTCCAACTATCATGTCGAATCCGACCAATTACACACTGCATAGGAAAATGGTTTTGCAAAACAGGCAACCAAGTATTAGGTGCCAGGAAACCTTTTAAGAGTGTATCAATTACAGCTAAAGATAGGTTTTCAACACAACTGCAAAGAACAGGTAGAAATCCCAAACTCATAAGAGAAACATTAGAAAAGACATCTCTACCATATTCTGCATGTCTGTCTTTGATTCTCTGCTTTCCTGGTACTCTTTATTTTGAGAATGAATAAAGTCTAATGATGTCAGAAGCACTGCCAGGAGACATCTAAGCATTGTTTCAAGTCTGTCTGGAATAAATGGTTTTATATCCATCAATAATTTTAGGCTTGTGATCACTGTTCTGATCACTTTTGCATAGAGTGGCCAAGCATGCATTCTCTTTGTTGTTGACATTATACGGTTGCACATCCACCTCACAAAAATAAGCAAAAGTTGGGCCTGTGTTATGAGAAAATTTAGCATGTAATTTGTTGGATCACCAAGAGGGCCTAACAACTGCATTGATGTCAATACATAATTGCAAAGATCTTCAACACACAACCCTATCGATTCTTCTGAGAAGGATGCATTTAGGGTTATTGAACCTAACTCTTCCCCCTGTTCAACAAGAAATGATATGAGGTACTACAAACAAAAATATAAGTACCAAAACAAACTGATCCAGAAAGGCTATAAAACAGAAACAAGGAAAGTAGGTATTCTTATGGTCTAGAAACATAACAAGCACAAAAATTGTTTTGGATAAGTATGATAGCTCTCAAGCATGAATGAACTTACAACTTTTTTGTCAAACATTGACAAAGCTAACACATTCATCCATGCTTTTAATGCATTCAACTGAAAAATATGCAAGACAAGAGGCCCTATTTGCATGGCTCAAGATTTCTAGTGTCTTTTCTGCTACAGCTGTGAGTCCTTTGTCATCTGAGTGAGGCCACCAATCTATACCCAATTCTGTTTTAAGGGATTTGGTATCATAAATATGCTTATCTTCACATAATGGATGAAGCTCTTTTAAATGGAAATGTTTAACAGTATGCAAAATTGAATCTATCTCCAACTTTATGAGGTGCTCTGAAACTCTCTGAAAGGAACCTGGAGGAATTTTTCGACCTTCTAAATCCCCTTGAAGATGATAATATAAATCATTTACAATCAAAGCATGGAGTTCCATACCATAGCTGCCAATCAAACATAGATTATTCTTCAGCTTTCAAATACACAACATTATATATAGAGAATTACCAAGAATACTATCAAAATTTCATATAGCTAAAGAAGATATGCTACACAATACTGAGGAAAAATGAAGCAGATGGCAACATTGAGATAGGTGAACATAATACTTTTTCAGCATCTTATAGTTGGTACATGCCAACATACAACACATAGAATGCAACTGCAAAAGCCCATCCTGTCCTTCAGCACTCATATATGACTTCAATATTAAAAGTGAACACAGAATGCAAACACAACCGTTGAACATAAAATTTTTGTATGCTTCCCTTCTAAATCCTGATGTACAAAACCATGCATATTAACAATCAATATAAGCAAAAGGAGAGAGCAGTACGTATTCTTTGGATCAATGCCAGTGATAATTCGCCACTCTTCATATTCCAATGCAGGAAAGCAGATTTTCATAGTCATGCTTCCCACAAGATCATCCCATTTGCTCTCAATTAGGTTCAATATAGCCTCAACCTGTTCTGGAGTAGTTAGAGATGTTACTATAGCCCAAAGATTCCCCAAGGAGAAAAACCTGAAATCCATGTGAGCAGGTTGAAGGTTCCCAATTAGGAATCCTCCTTGATCAGGCATCCAATTAACAAGCCATGATGGAATTTGCTTTGGATAAATATTGAACTTGTTGATAGCTTCAGGGGTATATTCTTTTGTCTTGTATCTATAAATTTCATTGAGCTTTATCGTATCAATCCAATAATACTCTATGATATGAAAAGCCATTGCACTTAGCATGCTATTTACAGCCCTCAGTAAGTTCTTTGATCCATCATCAACAATCATTATTTCTCGTGCACAACGAAGAGCAGAGTAGAATAAAGCCTGCAATGCAGCAATATGAAAATTAGTTTCATAATTTGCGATTCAGGAACACTAGACATCAATAGATTGGAAAAATAAATGCCACATATACAAGAGCAATAAAGCAATCCTCAATTGTCAATATTGTTAAAGTTAGTGCAGCTGCGAGACCCATTCTCAGAGAATGGTTTCCTAGTCAGTTGACTAGGACAGAATAAGACCCTAGAATGTACCCTAGGGCCCCCAGTAGTCTCCTGGGGTTTTTGGTCTAGGACCAAGTAGGTAGATGCCATGGCAAAGCCCCTAGCATGTGGCTAGGGCCGCTATATGCCTCAAGGGTATTTTGGTCTGGGACCAAGGATGTGATGTCCAAGTAGAGCCTGCAGGTAGAGGTAGAGATATATTCTAGTATAGGACCAGGGACACGATGTCCAAGTAGGTACTGCAGGTAGTTGATCAATTTTCAGTGTGAGACTGAAACTCAGCTTAGTACTGAGAACCATTCTGCAAGAGAATGGAGGACCCGGTTAGGGTCCAGGGATTCATCAACTTGATTCAGTGTGAGACTGAAACTCAGCCTAAGGCTGAAAGCCATTCATTAAGAATGGAAGATAATGATGTCCCCTCTCCTAATCGGTTATTGCTAGGTTGATTCTCAAGGGACTGGCCACCCCTTGACGATGTCCCTAGTACCTAACCTTTAGGAGCAGTGTCAAGGACAAAAGGATTGTACCATCCGGTTGGATCTTCCCCCTTATACAGTGATGACAAAATATATAAAACTATGTACCTTGAGAGAGAGAAAAGTATTTGGTCTTATTGGTCCTATTTGATTGATTGTCCACCTTTACAGTTCACCTTAATCTCGTGGTTGTTGAATCTTGGTCCTATTCTTACTAGTCTTAGCACTGTTACTTGTGTGCACCTTTGACTATGATGACTACTACTTTATGGAGTATATTTACTTGATGATTTATTAAAGATCATTGAACCATTTATTTTTATGGTTACCTTCTGTTGTTATTATAATGACCACTTATGATTTTGGACTTTATATTGGACCTTTGGACTTTCATTTTATTATAATTTCATTAAATAATTATTTTAGTCTTATTAATAAAATCTCATGATTTTATTAATAGAATTTTTGACAATTTACTTTTTATTATATTAAAATCTTTTTTGACTTTTGTTGGGACGGTTTATTCTTTTGGGCTACCTAATTTTTATTTTTATGATTTTATTTTTATTTTTGTGGGCCTCCGTTAATTCTATCCTAAGTAATTTTTTTTATATACCCTAACCTATTTAAGGAAGAGATTATTTTTAGTTTCAACACATATGATTTTGGGATCTCACCACGGCTTACCTTCACAGGCTTGGATTTTGATTTTTCACGGCACGACTTTCTCCACGGGCTTGGATTTTGATTTTTCTCGGCACAGCTTTCTCCACGGGCTTGGATTCTGATTTTTTTATTTTTCGCGGGCTTGGATTCTGATTTTTGGTTTCACGGGCTTGATCTCACGGGATTAATTTCTTGGTCTGGTTGTCACCGATCTCTTTCTCGGTCTGGTCATCACCGATCTCCTTCTCGGTCTGATCTTCACCGATCTCCTTCTCGGTTTGGTCTTCATCGATCTACCTTCACGTGTTATTATTTTTCGGTGGCTGTCTGCGTTTTATTTGTGGGTCTCTCTCTGCCGGCTGTCTGATGTCTGCGTTTTATTTGTGGGGCTCTCTCTGCCGACTTTCTGCTGTCTGCGTTTTATTTGTGGGGCTTTCTCTACCGGCTGACTACGTGATTTTTCTCAAGGCTTGGCTTACCTTCATGGGCTTGGATTTTGATTGCTGGTTTTTATTTCACGGCTTGGCTTACCTTCACGGGCTTGTCTTCTCGAGATCACTCTGCCTGGTCTTCACCGATCTGCCTATATTACTCGGTTTGGGCTGCGTTTTTCTTTCTCCACGGCAGTCTGCAGGTTTTACCTCTATGTTATTTCGCATGGGATTTACTGCGATCTATTCTCTGCATAGGCTGAGTGTTTTTGTTTGATCCACCTTGACTGGTTTCGGGAATTTGTTCATCGTGAATCTGTTGGTAGAGTGCTTGACTATACATCTTTCACTCTGAGTGCATCTGTGTGATTCTCCTTGACTGCACTGCTAAATTGATTGAAGAAACTAAGGTTTGTTTACTCCCTCTCTCTCTTAAGGTACGTATATGGTTCAACTAGTTTGACTTGTCCTTTCAGTGACAAGATCAAACTCAGAACTAACTGAGTATAAGGCGGATCCAACAATGGTTAAGATTCTTTATCTTTTGTAGTTTACTGCATGTGTTATTTATTATTTTTCTGTACATGACAGTTGATGAAACATTTCAATGATAAACTTTAACGCAGTGACCAGCAGAGCATTAAGTTGAAAGAAATGAAAGTTATGTTGTTACGTTTTATTACAGTTTGAATTTTACCTCAATTCTTTATATGTTCATGTATTGAATTTTATTACTTGCATTAACACTCATCTAACCTGTGAAAATCAACAAATATATTGCATACCTTCAAATAGGTGAAATGGATAATCAGACAAAGCATGAAGACTTTAAAGAAACTTAAACTAGGAAATGAATCATGAGAACTTCACAGTATCATTGTTGAATAGAACGTCAGTGTTGCTATTATGAGGCTCTATGACAGTTATATGACAACTTCCCACATCTTGGAGGCTTTCTCACTTCATCGGGAGCACTAATAGGGTTAACCAGGGCTGCCCCCTATCCCTGAAATTATTTCAGATTTACATTGATGCAGTTTGGATTTAAACCGATGGACTAGAAAAAATAGATACACCTCTAGAAGAAAACCCATGCTGGTAATGGTTTCTTTTTACACCATGTCCTAACTGCACTACTATTGTTTGCATATGATATGGTCCCTTTGGGGGAACCCTCTCTATCGGCCACGAGAACCTGGAATAAAAGAGTTTCTTGATAGTGATGGATATTATTGTTGTGGCTGTGAAAGTGTGGGGTTCAATCCCTTTTAACCAGTTTGTCATATTCTCCACCTTTTCAAGCGCCAAAAATTCAATTCTTTGGGAAATTGAATTTCACTTCAATTCTGGCTCTATTCCATACCCACAACACAAATTGCAATTGAAGGTATCGATGACCAGATTGTTTTGTGTAATTTCATGATAAATTTTCATTTTTTCTATGTTATCTTGGCATTTGATTAGCCTCTTCCTAGTTCCATTTTAATTCATTTGTATTTGTTGTATACATGATTTAGGTCTCAGTCCTGCTCTGTCGATCATTGATCATCCATTGTAGTTTGTGAAGTGGTCCTCAGTTTCCAAATTTCTTTGTGTAAAGCAGTGGGAATTCTATAAAAAAAAATTTGTTTTGGTTGGAAGACTAACCCTAATTATCAAATATTTAGGCCTTACTGAAGAGGACTTGCTAGGATTTTTTGGTTGTATTAAATACCTCTTGGCATACAAAGTTCAAACTAACCAAGCTCTTGTTCACAACAAGTTTTACCTAGCATACAAACTAACCAAGCTCTTGTTTACAACAAGTTTTACCAAGTAAGTAAACCTACTTGACCCACAAATCAAGACCCATTGATAACCTAGACTGCATTTTGACTGTATCCAGGCTCTGTGATCTCTGTGCTCTTCTTCACCATTAGTGTTGTTTTCTCTCTCTCCTTGTTTCTTCTATGTGAAACCTCCAAAACCCATTTCATGTACCATTCCCTTTTCTTTTTGCATTTCTCATTTCTCATTTTTGGTAACATAGTATTACATATGTAGGCATTGTTGTAGGAAAACCAACGTGGATGTGCAATCTATCAGAATGGAAACTAATAGTTTCCATATGCAAGTGTTTAGAATCCTGTTATTTCAAATGTGTTGGTTCTGGATGAGAAAACATAATAATATTTAAATGTATGTCAATAGGCATGATTGGAAAAACACATGACAAATTATACACAAAACAATAAAGGTGAAACAATATTTCAAGGACAATGATGAAATTTAATTTGTTAATATTGCTCATCTTCCTGATTCTTAAAAGGTTCTAGCTCAATGGAAGAGCGCCTGCCTTATAAGCAAGAGGTTGGTGGTTTGATTCCTCCATGCCCTAATGATATTGCAATGTATTTCTAAAGGTTAAAAATGTAGTAGTGCAAGATTGATGCAATATTAGACGCAACACTAACTGCAAAAGATGATGTAAAAGTAGACGTCACACAAAACAAAAAAGTAGATGCAAAAGTGGACCTTATGTCAGATGCAAATGTGGACACAAAAATGGATGTTACACTAATCGCAAAATTGGATGCAAAAAAAGACTCAACACTAGACACAATTAATGACTCAAAACTAGATGCAATACTAGGCCCAAAACTAGACGCATCAGTAGATGCAAAAGTGGACTCCTAACTAGACGTAAAATTGGACATTAAATTGGGCACAAAATATGGTGTATCGATGGACATAAAACCATGCGTAACACCAGGTGCAAAACTGGAGGCAACACTTGGCGCAAACAAAAACTTAAAATGAGACACAATATTGGATGCAAGATGGGACGAAACATTGGATGTAAAATTAGACGTAATATTGAATGCAAGATGGGATGCAACATTGGACACAAAATTGGATGCAATATTAGATACAAACATGGTTGCAAAACCAGTCACAACACTAGGCGCAACACTAGGTGCAACATTGGACTCAAACATAGATGCAAAAAAAGACATCAACCAAGATGCAACACTAGGTGCAAACCTAGATGCAAAATACAACGTAAAACGAGATGAAACATCATGCACAAACATGGATACAAAAAAAGATGTAAAACAAGATGCAAATTAGATGCAAAAGGGGATGCAACATTATAAGTAAAATTGGATGCAAAACAAGACGCAATATTGGATGCAAAGCTAGATGTAACGCTAGATGCAAAATTGGACACATAATTTGATGCAAAACATGGTGCAAGACTCGATGAAAAACTAGGAGCAAAATAAGGCGCAACATTGGATGCAAAAGTAAGCGTCAAACTAGGTGCAAACAAGGATGTAACAAAGGACGCAAAAAAAGATGCAAAATTGGGTGCAAATAAGGGCGTAACAAAAGATGCAAAAAATTGGGCGCAAAAATGGAGGCAAAAATGGATGTTAAAAAGGACAGGAAAAAAGATGCAATGGACAGCGTTTTATGAAATTGTACAATAGCGCCAGGTTTAGCGCCAGGTTGTTCATCAAAATTGGGAAAAAATTACACTAAAATCCGGCACTAAATCTGACGCTAAATCCAGTTTTTGTTGTAGTGCTTGCATTGCCTGCTAGTACTAGAGCTCATAATTTTTTTCATGTTTCTTTGCTTAAGAAATATGTACATGATCCTAACCATGTGATAAATTGGGATCTGATTCAAGTGGAACCTGAGGGAGAGTTCCAAATCAAGCCAATGCGCATCCTCGACGGGAAGGTCACAATGCTCCGGAACTGAGCCATAGGGCAGGTAAAGGTGCAATGGGAGCACTACGGACCTGAAGAGGCTACGTGGGAGCTGGATGATGCCATGCGATTGGCACATCCATTTTTGCTCAATTCTATGGAACACTGAGGCAGTACCAGTGTAGCATTTTGTTCAATTTTCTAAAGCACTGAGGACAGTGCTATTGAAGGGGGAGGGGAATGTAACACCCTGGTTTTGACCCCATTTGCATTAAATATACATGATACATATATTGTAAATAATCATGGTGCGGAGCTAAAGGCAAAGGCCCCACCATGGATTTGGTTATGCTATGTTTCAGATAGAAATTGTCGCTGATGGTATATCGGGACATGCGGCATACATATTAAATTGTGGCATCATGTAACTATGCATTTTTAATTAAATAACCCAACCAGCTATGTTCTTTGCAACCAAATTGAGAAGGGGCATGATTCCTAAGGATAAGGAGGGGGGAGTGTTGAACCTTGAGCCATGGGGAAAAAGCCATGTGTCACCACTCTTTTGCTCACCTTCCCTTGTCTCATCCAACTACCACCTTAGTTATTCTGTTATTAGTTGGGGTAGCTGTTGGCTGGCAAGAAAAACACTACTACGCCCACACCTGCTCTCTCTCCACGACGTGCCTTTTGGGTTGTGGATGGTTTGTCCACTATCTTGATCGTGAGTCTATTTATTTTCCCTCGTGCTGAGCAGAGTTAAAAGGGTGCCGCAATTCATTGATTGGGGTTCATTCTCCTCTGCCTCATGGATTGCTGGCTTCCAGTTCTGTGGGTTGCGTATTTTTCCCTCACGAATAGATTGGGAGCCTGTTCCTTTCCCGTTTCAGTCGGTGAAAGTTCTCCAACGATTGCAGTGGGGATTGTGTGTTGTGGGCTCATGGTTGTTTGTGGGCTGTTGTTTTCCATGATTGTTAGACTGTGTTTTTCCCATGTGATTTGGCTGCTGTAGGTTTCCATGGAATCGTTTTGGCCACGATAGAGCTAAGAACGATTCAGGGAGTTGTTTTCCCCTGTTAAAGCTTGAATAGTTGTTTTGTTGCATGCACGCAGTGGTTTTGTCCTCGGACTGCATTGGAGTGGTGAATGAGGGCCTGATGTGCTTGATAAACCTGGTGGGTTGGGAACCACACAGACAGAGCTAGTGGGATGGATTTCTTCTCCACAACCCCTGAATAACACTGGAAGGGAGATCAGGGTCTGAGGGACTGCGTTGCAGAGAAAGGGCTGATTTTCTTGTGTTGGGTGTGTGTGGGTGTCCTAGAAGCCAGGCTGGTTCTGGTGTCGGTGTCTTTAGCTCTTCAATGAGCTCACCAGCTTAGCATTTAGCCTTTCCTAGCTCCTAGATGGCCTGATAATCCCGACTTTGTTGGCTTGGCTGATCTGTTGTTCGCCTGATAAACCCAACTATGTTGGCTTGGCTGAACTGTGTACCCTTGTGGTGTTGTGATCCTTAGCTATGTGTAATCCTGTTAGTTCCTTATTCCTTGGGGAATCATGCCCGGCTAGGGGGTGGCAGCGTTGTTTAGAGATTAAGGAGCACATGGGCCTATGGTTGGGTGGAACGTTGTAGTGATGTAGCTGGTTGCGAGACAAGTCCTTATTAAGAAAAGTATTCTTGCCTGACTTGTGTCTGCAATTGTATCTACCATTGATGAATGATAATGTACATAATGAATGTTGAATTGTATATGAATGCATGTTGTTTTGCTTCCGCTATGTATATGAATGATTAGTGCATCTTATTATGTTTTATGTTTTAAGTAATTTGGTTACGACATTATATGTATGTATCTTCATGTTCATGGGGCTAGATGCCCAAATGATTGATGTATGGTAGCGTCCTCTTCGCTGATCGGAGGTTCGGGGACGTTACACTTCATTTTCCCTATGCGGGCATTTTACTGAGCTTGGTGCAAAACTGCCTAAAACCCTATTTTGGAAGATGCATAACTTCTTCCTCATACACTTTCAAGTCAATGTGAAGACATGGTTAGGTATAAAAAACACCCATCTACAAGATTACCATATGGTTTAGGGATTTTATTCAACCCACAAGCTATGGAGGGTATTTCGTTGAGGCCACTTAGGCAGATTTGCCACTTTGGTGTAAAAACAACTTGAACCCCTGTTTTGACAGGGGGTTAATTTTGTCATCAAACACCTTTTATGAAAACCAAGACTATGGAGAGATATCCTTCCTGAAAGTATAGAGCATGGTAGTTTCATATGATTTTTATCATTCACTCATTAGGTACAACAGACATTTTCCCAAGGCCACCTGAGCCAGTTTTCCAACACTTGGTCATTTTCAGGACTTTCTCCAAAGTTTATCCTAAAATCCTATTTTGGCAAATCCATAACTTCTTCCTCATAAACTTTCAAGTCAATGTGAAGAAATGTTCAGGTAGACAAAACAATCATATACAATATGACCATATAGTGCGAGAATTTTCTTTAACCCACAAACTATGGAGGGCATTTCCCTGAGGCCAGTTAGGCAAATTTTCTACTTTGGTGTAAAAATAACTTGAACCCCTGTTTTGGAACGCTGTTAATTTTTGTCATCAAACACCTTCTGTGAAAACTAAGACTACAGAGACATAGCCTTCTTGACAATATAGAGTATGGTAGTTTCAGATTATTTTTATCATTCACCCATTATGTACGATGGGCATTTTCCCAAGGCCACCTGTGCCAGTTTTCCAATAGTTAGTCATTTTCACGACTTTCTCCAAAGTCTATCCTAAAACCCTATTTTGGCAAGTCCATAACTTTTTCTTCAGACATGCTTAATGAAAAATGAGATCATGGTTAGGTAGACAAATCAACAGACTATAGCCTAGCCATATTCTGCGGGAATTTACTTTAACCTATGATTTATGGCGGGCATTTTCCTGAGAGTGACTTAGGTAATTTTACTTTCTCTGGTGCAAAACCTTGTTTTGGAAGGCCTATAATTTTTTCCTCATAAGTGATTAAGGAAAACTGAGACCATGAATAGATAGCCACTTCAACAAGCTATAGCCTGGTATCATGGTGCATACATTTTAGTCAAACCATGAATTATGGCGGGCATTCTCTTAGAGCAGTTTTGACTAATTTTTCCATACTTAATGAATTTCCAAAGTTTCACAAACTTGCCAAATTCTTTTCCAGAATGATGTCAGATTGCAACACTGACTTAATGATAGCACCAGGACACCATCATGTGTCTTTCTAGCCTCATAACACAGTCCACATCATCATACTTTCCATGTCATCACTTCCTTTGTCATTCATTTGTCTTTCACTGAGTTTTGCCCTACCATCATGTCCTTGGTTATTCCTTTGTCATTACTGAACTCCTTTGACATCAATGACAACCACATTCAACAATTTGGTAAATTTTTCGTACAAGAGTGCTTAGCATATTACTCTTGTTGGGTTAATACTGTTCTTTTTTTCAACATATAACTCTCAATTCTCATATCTTTTCATGCGTTGGATTTTAGGTTTTTAATTCTTTCAACATGGGAAACCGATGGAATCATGCAAGAAATTGAGACCATGATTGGTGAGTAAATAATTTTTTATATGTTTATAATTTACTTTATAATACAAGTATATATATATATATATATATTTGATTTAAAAGTTCAGAATCTTATAAATTTATATTTATTTTTATGCAGGGTCAACATCCAACATACAACATCCTACCACACTTACCAATTTACATAGATTAATTAGAAGTTGCAACAATATCGTCATTGACGATAAGTATTTGGAGAATATGGATTCAAGTAAAATTGAAGAAATGAGACCTCTGAGCCTGATCATACAGCTCGTTATAGAGCAAAAAAGATAGTCAAAGAATATTTTGAAGGTATTTCTATCACAGAACAAGCTCAATTGTTACATAGATTGTTAAAGCGAAAATGTCTAAGAGATGCAATTACATTATTGGGCATTCAAAGTGCTAAAGAAGCTAAATCAAATGAGATTGTATCGCAAAATCTGACCTCGGTCCTTGCATCACTTGCAAGAAAATGATCTCATAATTTCATGGTTGCTCATAAAGCAATTCTAAAAGGGGTTGTGGCAAAAAACACTGTAACCAGTCGTTTGTTGTCTACGACTGCAAGAACGTTAAAAACATTAAGAAAAAGTTTATGGAAGCATAAAAAAATTAGGGTTCAATTAGATGAGGATGATGAAGTTGCATGTTGGGGTGTTATCTGTAGGCAACGTCCTTGTCAAGATAGACTTCCAGATAATGTGAGGACAAGGTGAAAGATTTCTAGCATTTAAACTCTCGTGTCTTACCAAATGAAAAGGATGTTGTGCGATGTCGTATATCAAAAGGAAACTATGAAACTCATGCCAAACACATAATAGAGATCACTCAAGTGGAAATGTTCAAAATTTTTATGGAGAGTAATGTTGATGTGAAGATTGACCTTAGCACATTTGTGAAGCTTAAACCATGGTATGTCAGGCCCATCATTGTTCACGACACATGTTTTTGTTGATACCATGTATAATTCGAATTATATTATGAGACATTTCTAAATTTTGGCATGCAATGTTGGCCAAATAACCCCCCTCCTTCGAGTGTTTGTGAATTTGTATCTAAAATATTATGTGCGCGAGAGAATTATCAAGTATTCTATAAGAAACAACACGTTAGAGGTAAAAAAATGTGAGGAATGTTCTGATTTGGCCCTTTTTAATGCTAACTACCCCATTGATGCAAACGATCCTCAATTGTCAAATCACATTGTGAAATGGAAGAGATATGATTATGTTGATTATACTACTGTTACAAATTCAACGACAACATCAAGAAAGCTTAATTTAGTTGAAAGTGATATCTCTTTGACAGATTTTATGAATTTGTTTAGAGATCAAATATATAAATATATCAAGCACTCTCACTCAGCACAATGGTAGGACTTACAATTCAAGCAATCACGAGATGTATTTCCGAAAGGAACAATATTATCCATTGTCGATTTTGCTGAAAATTACACTTTTACTCCGCAAAAGGAGATCCAGAGTGAGTATTATCATTCATATCAGGTATCTATACTTGTGCATATTATGTATAGACATGCAAAGCTTGATGTCGATGGTTTTGGTAGCAATGAAAATAATCGTGAAGTGATTAAGGAGTAACATTTCTACATTAGTGACGATCGTACACATGATACATGTTTTGTCTAGCATTGTTTTGGTATGCTTTTTAAAGAATTATCAAGACTAAGGCTCACTTTTAAAGAACATTGGGTGTGGTCATATGGTTGTGTCGGTCAGTTTAAATTGGCATGATCATTCTTATGGTTGTATCACCTTCATAGGAACATGGATGTTTGCCACACATGGAGCTTTTTTGAAACAAGACATGGAAAAGGAGAACATGATGGTGCTGGGGCCTGCATGAAACGTGCACTTAGGGTATATCAAATGAATCACTCTGCTTCTCGCCTTGAAAATTCAAACGATGTTGTTAATTGGTGCAAACAAAATTTGAGCCATGAATTCAATGAAAGGATGGGTAATGTGAGAAGGTTTTTATGGAATATTGCAATAGGCGATGTTGACAGATCAATGCCACATAATTGTACTGCAACCCCGAAAACAAGGGGCTTACACTCCATTAGATTCTTTGGATGAGTGTCAAAACCATGTAACAAATTTGTGAAACCATGGAGATACCAATAATTGACACCATTGCCCCCATTTGGAAATATCAGTGATGTAGAGCGCGATAATGAAGCGCTTGTGATTGACAAAGATTATGATCGCGTTTCTGATTTGGTTAGAGAAGGTGATGTATTTGTTGTCATTGCACCGATAGATAATCAAGAAAAAGTGCATTATTATTTATTGAGATGCACTAGGTCGAAATGCACATTGATGCAAGAATTTAAAGACCCGTCAACTTATACATATGCAGTGGGTTCAATGGTTTTAATGGGGCATTTCTTTGCATAAGTAAGGAAATGTAAATACCATATTATTTTCCAAGAATATGAGTTAGATGTTATATGTTCTCAATACAGCCATTTGGTCATAGAAGCCCGGCTGCGGTTGAAGGCAGTGAAGAGTAGGAAAAATTCCAAGCATCAACAATGGAAATTGGCGATAGAAGATCATAATGCCATTCTTGAAAATATGCCACTGGCACATTTCATATGAATCAAGAACACATCAACATTGACGAATTTTTTCTTTGATTCTAGGGTGGGTGGGGGGGGGTGAGCTTCCACCTTCACGTGGTTGGCCTCGTCAGTAGAGAATATATATAATTCTTGAAACTAAGAGAAGCTCTTTTTAACAACATATCCAATGATAACTCAAGTCTCATATTGAACTTGTAACTTCACCATGATATGACAATGATCACATTAATGAATCTTCTGTTTATATGTTTTTTCATTAAAATAAATATAAACTCAAATCACAAATTAACAAGAATGCTTTTGAAAAGCAAGATAAAGTAAAAATGGACACACAAAACACTTGAATAATTTCAAAGAAATATGCGACCATTGTTCTTTTAATCTTTTAAATCAAATTTGCTCTTTTAATTTGACCGACAAGACACTCATGATGTATCATGCCGAAACTCCAAAGGAGTGATGCGAGGGTTGAATGATGTTATACCTTTGACAAAACTATTCAATATAAATGTAAGAAGGATTTGGGGATGAATTTGTGATTGAGAAGTAATAGCATGACAACATAGTTAAAGGTGTCCGCTTTTCATTTCATGTTCATTACATGGATGACCATAGTTAAAGGTGTTTGCTTTTCACCAGGAATATATTGTCAAATATTTTCCTATGTTTCAAAATCCCCCTTGAATTTTTGAACTAAGTGAATCTGGTAATAAAATAATAATCTTGTGAACCAATATTTTGGTCATAATTACGTAAGATGTGTTACATAATGAGATAATAAAAAACCTACCAAATGAAGTTGGATTGAATTTCTTAGGTATCAATGCCAAAAATGATGGTTTTACATATCCTCCTATTATTTATTTCCATCTTGTACCATTTATCATTCAACATAATCCCTGAAATATTATATTCAAAATTTCCCTATGACCAATCTATCCTTGGCACCTTATCTAAAGAAATATCCTAGACTGTTCAAATTACCTTCTCTTCTATAAGACTTGTTAAATCTCAATTATTTATCTCTTACATCAAGTTGGAATGTTTGTAAGCATGTCCTAAACGACCTCTTCCAAGGATTTGAGAATCAAGAATCCTTTAAAAAGGGCATGAATCTCTGCATCATTATTTGTTATTTTCCTATTCACATAGGAAAACTTAATTTCTATATTTACTCTAACGTCAAAGATGACCACCCTCTCCCCCCACTTCTTCCACCCCATGTTCAAATGATTGTTACACAATGAACCCACGAGATTTTGATCGTAATAAGGAAGGATGATTCCCTTAGTGTCAAGTATTGGGTGTAAAGGAATAAGGTGGAAGTGTTCCTTCTAAATAGGAGTCATTCATGCTAGGCATAGTGACAAGATGGAAAGTGGAGCATATTATTAGGCATTTGCACAATGATGAATACATGATGGATTATATTTTTTTCACGAACATATACAAGGTATTTTGGTTTCTACTCCCCCTTTCTACCAGTTTGGCATTATTCTTTTGTAATAAGAGTATAGGAAATTTTGTTTTCCATGGCCTTATTTAATAATCCAATGTTATTTTTCTATACTAATAGTAATCTATGAATGTCTACTTTCTAAATTCCTTAATTGCCAAGGTGACATTATTATTCTTTAGTATGAATTCATGAAATGATTTTTTTAGTGTTCTTATTTACCAAGACAATATTACTAAATTCTATAATGTGAGTTCATGAAATATTACTTTGTAGTGACCTTGTTTACCTGATTGACATTATTCTTCTTTAATAAGTTTTCATTAAATTCTAGTTTCTAGTGCCCATATCTGCTTGACCAACATTCATATCATGTTTTATTAATTCAAAAAATTTGTGTTTCCAATGCCCTTATATACCATTATGACAATATTATTCAATAATATGAATTCATGAAGTTCTTGTTTCAAGTGGCCTTATTTACCAATACCATGTTCTTATTCTATAATATGAATTCATGAAGTTTTATTTTCTATTGACCTCATTTACCAGGCCAATAATATTATTCTATAATATGTATTCATGAAATATTTTTCCATGGGAATTACCTTTGTACACCATTCTTTTTTTTCACACACATCAAATGGAAACCCCACTTGGGCCATATCAAAGAATGTATTGCGAGACACTATTACAGTGTGGTTGGAAGAATTTTACCGATGTGTTAATTTCCTTCTAGTGCCACATGGAAAACTTTATACTTTCTTGTTGATGATTCCCCTCATAGATATTTTATCAATAAGGTGTGTACTCTTAATTTGTTTTTAATTCCCTTATTTCTTTTTGTATTTAATGTCTATTTTTCATGTAAAAATTATTCATCCACAATGATGTTTTGAATTGTCCAATAATTATGTGTCTAGCATGTGCATCAATTTTGGTTGAAGAAACTAACAAAGTATGTTCCTAACACTATAAGAGAGATATATAAGTCTCTAACTTCCTAGGGAACATAATTTGCTTTTCATTGTCAAGTAAGGATGCCATTATCAAATTGCTTGAGTTTGATGAAAAGTCATCCAAGCAAATTGAATTCATTAGTTATTTCAAATATGAGTATGAGTTCCATCTATGTGAGTAAATTACTCACAATAGTTGATGGTGCTATAGCTATCATTATTGATTTGTATACAATGGTAATAGCAAACACTGTAGTTTACTATCCAAAACATTGTAAGTATGTTGGTCAAATCATGAAAGTTCAAACCAAGAAACAAACTCTTTCATTGATTCAAACAATAATCACATCAAACACTAGTGCCTTAGAGAAGTGAGTGTTCAATATCAATTCCATGTTTCTATGTGTTGGTAATTAATATATGTAAAAGTTAATTTAAAAATAAATAAATGTTGATTCTAGAATTGTCTAAATTGTAACGAATATCATTGATTTGATGCAAATGTTATTTAAATTTTACAATGCCTCTTCCCACATAAATCATTGTCTTATTGGGAAACTTCAAATGAAAGTACATTCCCACTATATGTCTCCTACGTTTATGAAAGAAAACAAAGTTTCTTGAAATTTTTTGGTGCGTGACATATGCAAGATTGCATGGGATAGTCACTTAATATACCAAATATTAATATTATTTATGACCCTTCCAACCTATACATTATGAGCATCAAGTCACAATCGATTAAATTATATGTTGTGAGCAATCCTAAATATGAGATGGTCTTTAAGAGAGGAAGAAAAGAGAAATTTATCCATTGACTAGGATCGAAAAAGATGTTGAGATATAATAGGTTCAATATGGCTATGTAAGGCCAAGAGAAACCTTACACAATACCGAGTCATTTCATCCACAACACTGATCATCAATGATTTTAATAAACACAGTCCAAACTGCACAACAATAGTCTACAGACCATAAGATCTTGTGCAAAATACATCTTTCTTCTATTCATCCTCATGACAGAGCACGTACTTGACCAAGTTTGCATGATAGAAATTTAAAAACTATGAACGTCAATGGATATTATAACAATAAATATAGAAATAATTCCCAAGAAAGAACATTTTCATTGTTTAATAATCACAAGTATCACCATTATCAATACACTACAATTTTTGTACGCTGCAATTTCATTTTCACAGTGATTTGCCTCAGCTTCCACCCAAATGGCATGGGTTCTCAAATGGATGAGAAGTCCCTGGTGGTTTTGACAGAATGATTGTAACTCATCTGGCACCTACGCCAAAGGAAGTTTGTCATATAGGGTGTAATTCTCAAAGCACTTCCAGGAAAAGAAAGGCTACTCTATAGATGAGTAAGTATGTCAACATGTGTCCAAAGACTCGTATCACTGTCATCCCAATCAGACAAAATCATCACAGAAATACAAAAAGTTCATTGGAAGTAATCAAAAGATCCCAGAAGGTTACACAACTGTCCACATATTAATGGAGTAACTAACATATGTAAAATGTAAAACTATATCCAAAGCCAAAATGTCAAAATGCAGCAACTAGAAGTTGCACATATTGTCTTTCAAAAAGTTGTTATCTCTGCCTCTGGCTCCCAGTATAGATTGACTATCAAAATTTGTTATCTCTGCCTTTGGCTCCCAAACATGTTCCAGCAATCAACAACAGAACCAAGATGCCAAATGTGCTCGGAATATATCAAAAGATCCAACAACAATAATGTTACCCAAAACATGTTCTTCATAAAATATTTTCCCTTTGGGCACACTCAATGCCTCTTTTGATAACTTATCAAAAATAAGTATACTATTGATAAGACCAGAGTAACAAGGTATTTTGTTGTCAAATAGTAAGGACTTTCTGTATTTCCAAACAAGCCAGGAAATATAACAAGGCAAAAGAGACCACCTAGGTATAGTTCTGATCCAAGTGAAAAGGGATCCCCTCAAATCCCCTTGAGGCCAAGTAATCTGATCCTGTGAAAAGTGGTGACATCCTTCCACCCCTGTTTGGTATATGTGAAACCCAGTAATAGGTGGTCCACATTTTCTCCCTCCAAATGACATAAAGGACAACTCCATCATATGCAGAAATTGCTTGAAACATATATGGCCTTTCATTCAACTCTTTTAAGTCCAAATTTATTGCCAAATCTTTAGCAGACACAACTCCTGGAAGATCTTGTGATGAACATATAACCATAGCTATCTTATGAAGTTGAATAAGTGCAAAAGAGACATCATTATCACAAACTTAATAGACCAGGAAAAGATGGGTAGAACATCCAATTCATGGCCAATTTAATAAATGGGCATACAAATTAGAGAAACAAGTTGTATATGCGTAAATATATTTGAGACGCTGCCTAAAACCCACTAATTTCACCTATAAATTTAGTAGACCTTCTAGATTCCAATTGTATTTAAGATTCATAATTCAAATGCCACTAACCATTTAAATAATTAGCACACGTTCGTTCCAGGAAAAATGAGCAATAATGCATGTAAAGAGAGACAGTGAAACAATAGAAACAAGATGTAAGTTGAAAGCATAGATTTGACATGGAAACATAAAAAATACAAGAAAAATTACTTTTGCAACTGGAAATGAGATCAACCATCTAGAATATAATCGCTTTTAAGAATCAAAGAGGAAATTCCACCAACCCAAAAGAGCTCATAGCTCTTTGATTTAGAAGAAAAGAATAAACATGCACATTGAAAGAAGCAATGTATCTATGACATTAACCAAACTTACCAACCATTTTTAGCAAACGATAATAATAAGGACAAATTGGACCAATTCAAAGAAAACCAAGGTTTGCACTAGGCTTGAGGATTTGAAAGGATATACCAAAACCATTTTGGTAGGGACCTCTGCAAGATAAACCACATCATTAGAATCGTGCATAAGCAAAGCAAGTGATCACCTTTGCAGAACTAATAACCACCTTCCCAAGCACATAATCAAACATGAAATTAGAGAAATTGTCACCAACCTCTCACACAATTGGAAAAAAAATAAAAAATTCCAAACATACATGGGTTGACATCTAACACAACTAGATACTAGAGCTATTTGTGAAACACCAAACAAGCCACATTGTGACCTCCAACATAATCAAAGAGTAGAGAAAAATTCCAACCAAATCACTAAACAAGTACCTTAGTAATGGGATGACCTCTAGTAGATCTAAATAGTAGAGCGACGGGATGACCTCCAACACAACCAAACAACAAAGTGAAATGCTAGCCATCAAACAATTAAACAATTCAATGGACCCCAAAACCACAATTCAATGTAGACCCATGACATATGTAAGAATTCAATGCCCACAAGAAAACCTCTGCAAGCACCCAAATAGAGCTAGTAAGAATCGTCACCATATTTTCGAATCAAAGCTAGTAAGCATCTTTACAAGAAGAACCAATAACCACCCTCTGAAATCCAACAAAACCCAATACGAAAACTAAATTCTAACTAACAAACAAACCATGACATGACCTCAACACAAACTAATAGCACAACAAAACACCAACCAGATGGACGTGAATACATACCAACAAATAAGTTATGTAGTGATCTCCAACAAAGAAAAACAATAGAGTGATGGGATGGCCTCTAACACAACCAAACAATAGAGTGAAATAAAGCATACAAACAAAATAAAGCATTGACTAACTAGATTGACTTCTCATAGTTAAATGGTGGTTCTCCCTAACAAATTTTGGGGCATAGCACCTAAATCTACCCATAAACAATACAAGCATGCACACCATAGGAAAATATACAGAGCTACATTATGTTCCAGAGTAGAAATTCGTGATATTATAAACACCAATGCCCAGATAAAAATTTCCATGGCAAGAGGAATAGGACAAACCAATCATTAGAAAATTTAAAGCTAGCATGCTTTATGATCCATCAACCTCACCTTCTATTCAAGCAAAGATGCATGATATTACATGGATTTGATAAGCCTTAGTAGCTATAACTAGTGATTTTTAAAATACTATTTCTTATCTTGTCATAAGATAGTATTCCTATGTTCTCTCAATTAGCAATTGTGTCTTCTTCTATAATGTTTCACTCATGCAAAGACCATAGTTTCATAAGGAAGCATTGCAACAAAGCATTTATATGGAAACCACCTAATTAATTAGGGGTGCTATGAATATATTACCTATTGTATGTGTGACAAAAGGAAGATATATGACTTATAAATTAATCAACAAAATGACACTCAATACTCTAAAATTATGGTAGTCAATTAGAATTTGAAGACTATAAATATAAATGGCATTTACATTAATAGATACATCAATAAACTCAATCAAAGAATATTTTTTATGGTACTCTATCACAAAAAAAAATAACAAATATGAGCACTAAGACTAAATGACAAGATAACTAGGGCTAGATATTTTCTAACTAAGGCTAGGGAAAGCCTCTTGAAATCATATTGTTGAAGAGGGAAACCAAAAATACTTCCTCAATCACATCAAAAAGGCACTTCCACACTTATGTCAGCATATGGAGATAACATTCAGCCTTGAAGTGTACCGGTTACTAGGAATATCAACTTCCTATCTGCTAGTGGTACATATATTCTCTCTAGCTTTATGATTGGCAATGATGTCTTTAGGGAACACTTGTTGTTGGTATCTTATTAAATGCTTATATTAAGAATGTAATTGGTTATAATCTAGTTGGTTATCGTGACTTTTATCGTTGTATGAATTGTCCACACACTGTGAAGCTGATGACCCCATCATAGCAATAATCATATGGAGATGACTGTGAAGGAACTTCCACACTTATGTCAGCATATGGAAATGGCATTCAACCTTGATGACTCATGAGAATAAATGCCAAGTTACCCCCAAAACCAAAAGGCAGAAGAGGATTAGACCAGGACTAAAAATTTCTACAAGAAACTAAACAACGAGAAATTTAAGGCTACTCGAGACTACACTTTGTAATTAATGCTAGAATTTATAAACAAATACTGTAGAAAAATATAATGGAAACACAATAAATTGACTATGAAAACCTGTGATTGCTTTTCATTACTTCTAAAAAAAATCTGCTACAAGAAAATAGTGAACTGCTAACTGCTCAATTGAAAACTAAATAAATAATCCTATACCTCTGCCTTCTCTTATATGGATTGAGATTAAAAGTACGTAATGAATCTGGAGCACTATTGATTTACAACTAGAGCATATCCATCTCAACCTTCGGACATGAACACCAATGGCTCCTAGTTTTTTGTGGCCTGAAAAGTCAAAATGAAAGTTAATATATATATATATATATACCCACACAAGTTTGGGAAAAAAATATACCAAAAGTAATTAAATATTATCAAAAAGAAATATACATACCTATGTCCCCTATGGAAATTGTGAAACTAGAATTTTCTCAACATCTATATTTGTGCCACTAGCCTATGTTTCTTCCCGGTCAAGAAAATCTGTATCATCAAAGTCGTCATCATTCATGAATTTGGTATACTGCATAAATTTCATAGAATTTATAGACATTATATTTGGAGAATAAAAACATTAGATTTCATGTAATAAATTTCATATATTATAGCATGGTCACGTACCATGCCTCTATTTTGATTTTGCCGAGCGATGACTCGCTTATAATTGTCTCTACAATACGATGCATACTACTTAAGCTCTAATCGACTCATACTTTTCAAGCGATCATCAAAATAATCATCAAATGGTCTTTCATCCATACTGGATGAAGATGACATGGTATTTAGGATGATTTCCACCCCTGACAATGAAGCCCCAACATGCTCTTTTATCTCTTCCCTCGCCCCTATTGCTATTTGGGATGTCATTTCCAACTCCTATAGAAAAACAATGACTCTAGGATTTGGCTGTACTAACTGAGGCATCAGACGCCTATACTGAACATCTCATCGTGCATCAGGTCATTCATATGTACGACCTTTGCCAACACCATAGAAACTGGATCCTGTATCTATATAGTCGGGATCCATGTGAAACTGAAACTCTGCAATCAACATCTTAACAAAATACTGAGGGACCTCGTCATTATTTGGTAACTTCCCATATGCACACAGGAACCTCGAATAAATATGTGGTGCAATTAGTGGATCATTGAAACTTACGATCTTTAGACGTTTTTTGTCTTCAAGCCACAAGTCAAAACATGAAAAGACCATTTCTTTTGTGACAACTTTTTTTATTTCTTCAAACTTGTGGTGACCCATCACTGACAATTGCATCCTACACATCATGTCATGAAAAATATGGGTTGATGGTCGAACCCCAAGATATGTCTCAATCAAACTATTTAGATTGTGCAAAACAATCTAAAGACACTGTTGAGTACAAACAGAGAGATTTGAACTCTCAATTTCTTCCCGCAATCTCAAGGAATGCTCCTTCATCTCTTCCACAGTCAACATAGTGATGTTGACTTCCCGAGGAGTCTCCTTAGGAACAAATCTAGGATTACTGTAAAGAGGATAATATCTTTCATTACGTGCATACTGATGCACCTGATGAACTCTCCTTGTCTCGGAAGGTGGATTAGGATCAAAAGTGTTATATTTTTATCATTTAATCAATATGATCTAGGATCTTATCTGAGAGAATAACATGCATAACAATAATCACAAGAGACAAGAGACATAAAGAATTTTCCTTTGGGAAACCATAAAGGAGAAACCCTCGCAACTTCCTCGAAGATAGAATGAGAACCAAAAGCAAAAGTAAAACCCAAAGATACAAAGATGATCTCCGACAGTTGTTCTCTCTCTCACTTGTGCGAGCTACTTCTCTCTCACTCATGCGCTACTGTTGAGTGAGTGTGTGTTCCAAATATAAAGTCTTACTCTTTATTTATACTTGTTTTCCACTTGACTTTTACTCTTACAGGTCCAACCTCAATAGGAGAGTCTAATAACCCTAATACCCCTCAACTCTAGGGACTATTTCCCCTACTTACAACGGAGGGTCAACCTCAACTCAATTGTGGGGACTATTTCCCCGACTTACAACAGAGGGTTAACCTCAATGGCTTTACATGACTTTATTATATTAATGACTCTCCTGATCGAAGGAACAAACATATTCGTTGTCACGTCCCCAACCCTTACTCGATAGAGAGGACACGACAACGTCTATCAACCCAGGCAATCTAAGCCCCCATGAACATAATACATATATAAAAATGCATTGAACTTAAAGCATATAAATACACATATGCATAATAAAATTTACATGATACATAAAGCGAAAGCAAATCATTCTTTCAACACATTCATACTTTCAACATGTTCATGATAATTTCATGATAATTCATAAGCAAATACAGTTGCAGAACTTAAATACACAAGAATACTTATCTTTGAAAGAAGATCGTCCCGCAACCAGCTTTGTCGCTGCAATGTTCCACCCAACCATAGGCCAGTGTGCTCTTTAATCTCTCAGCAACACTGCCACCCCCGAGCTGGGCATGATCTTCCCCAAGGAATAAGGAACACTAGTAGACTTCACCCATAGCCAAGGATACAATTAAAATTCAGTCAATCCAACACAGTTGGGTTTATCAGACTTACACAGGCAATGGTTTACACTTAGCCAAATTCACATGAGACACAACCAAGCCAACAGATGGTTTTATTAGGATACTAGCCAAGCCATCCTTCCAATTGGGTTTATCAGGCTTCCAAGGAGGTGGAAAGACTGAATGCTAAGCTAGTGAGCTCAACCCCAGAGCTAGGAACACCCACACCAGATCTAGCCTGACTTCTAAACAATTACACACCCAACACAAGGAAACATTCCCTTCTATGCTACACAGTCCCTCAGGACATGCCTTCCTTTCCAGTTCTATTCAGGGTATGCAAGGAATAAAACCAGCCTTCTAGATCGGTCTGTGAGGTGCCTTCACGCACTAGGTTTATCAAGCAAATCTAGACTCCATTTCCAGCTGCGTGAATGCTCAATTGGGTTTCCAAAAACGTTTTTTTTCAAACCAAATCGTGAGGGAAGGTGAAATGCTGCCGCATGAGGGAAAAGTGGTCGTTTTTTGGTGTTTTCTTGCCCAAGAAAATTTAAAAACCTTTTTCCAGAATTGGTGTTTTACCCAATTCGAATTTCTGCCCACTCTTCCAATCCCTCACTCCCTCATCTTTAGGAAAAATCATGCCCCATCTCATTTAGTTGCGTTGACATAGCCAGCTGTGGGTTTTAATTAAAAATTGTAATTTTAACATAATGTCCAGCTTTTTAATGTTCATCTAGCATAAAAAAATACCATTGGGCCAACCTTAATTGCCGAAACGTAAATACTAAATCGATGGTGGGGATTTTTCCTAGCTCCACACCATGAGTATTTACATCATTTTATTTAAATGCAAACGGGGTCAAAATCGGGGTGTTACATTCGTTGGGGTATAATGAAATACAATAAGAAATATACAAGTGAATACATTCCAAAGTTACAAATACATCAACAAGGAGCAACAAACCCTGTAAGAAGTAAAATGCACGTGCAAGTATTAAAATCTATCTATATATCTATCTATCTATCTNGCATGAACATTGTGCGAAATAGAAATAAACTCGTTTGCCCCATCATTATTGTTAGAATGTCTAGAATCTCCTGTACAAAACCAAAAATTGGAAATCACATGTAAGTTTACACGAAAAATCATGTAATTTTTCACAAATAAAACAATCATGTCAAACAAAAATTCTAGTCATAATGTATGTAAACAATCTCTACCTGGCGATGGCGTATCTAAAGAATAAGACACTAAGAGTGTCCTCTATGTTTGTCCATCGGCCCCCGTAGACCCTTTAGACAGACGTCTGTCATGGTGAGAGCCACCACCTATGCACAACAAGATCTTAGAAATATGTGTAAAAGAATATTTATGTTTATATAGACTTAGGCATGAATTGAATAACAATTGAATTTACCTGACGATGACCTTAGGAAGTGTCGTTGCATAGTAGCCAAGTTTTCTTCACCCCGAAGCTATGAAGATGTGCATGATAAGAATTTTCCACATATTAAAAAACATGTCAAACAAGAATTCTAGTTAGAGTGTATGTAAACATATCTACCTGGTGATGGCATCCTCTGTGTTTATCCACCGGACCTTGTAGACCCCTCAAACAAATGTCTGTCATGGTGAGAGCCACCACATGTGCACAACAAGATCTTAGAAATATGTGTAAAAGAAGATTTATGTTTATATAGACTTGAGCATGAATTGAATAACAATTGAATTTACTTGACGATGACCTCACAGAGTGTTGCTGCATAGTAACCAAATTTGCTTCACCTTGAAGCTCTGAAGTTGTGCATGATAAGAATTTTCCACATATTAAAAAACATGTCAAACAATAATTCTAGTCAGAATGTATGTAAACAATATCTACCTGACGATGGTGTATCTGAAGAATAAGACACTAAGCATTTCCTCTGTGTTTGTCCAGCAGCCCTTGTAGACCCCTCAGACAGATGTCTGTCATGGTGAGAGCCACCACCTGTGCACAACAAGATCTTAGAATGACGTGTAAAAGAATATTTATGTTTATATAGACTTGAGCATGAATTGAATAACAATTGAATTTACTTGACGATGACCTCAGGGAGTGTCACTGCATAGTAGCCAAGTTTGCTTCACCCTGAAGCTGTGAAGTTGTGCATGATAAGAATTTTCCACAGATTAAAAAACATGTCAAACAAGAATTCTAGTCAAAATGTATGTAAACAATCTCTACTTGGCTATGGCATCCTCTGTGTTTGTCCATCGACCCCTGTAGAACTCTTAGACAGACGTATGTCATGGTGAGAGCCACCACACGCGCACAACAAGATCTTAGAAAGATGTGTAAAAGAATATTTATGTTATATAGACTTGAGCATGAATTGAATAACAATTGAATTTACCTAACGATGACCTCAAGGAGTGTCGCTGCATAGTACCAAGTTTGCTTCACCCTGAAGCTGTGAAGCTTTACATGATAAGAATTTTCCACATATTAAAAAACATGTCAAACAAGAATTCTAGTCAGAATGTATATAAACAATCTATACCTGGCGATGGAATCCTCTGTGTTTGTCCACCGACCCCTGTAGACCCCTCAGACAGACGTCTGTCATGGTGAGAGTCACCACCTGTGCACAACAAGGTCTTAGAAATATGTTCAAAATAATATTTATGTTTATATATAATTGAGCATGAATTGAATAACAATTGAATTTACCTGATGATGACCTCAGGGAGTGTCGTTGCATAGTAGCCAAGTTTGCTTCACCCTGAAGGTGTGAAGTTGTGCATGATAAGAATTTTCTATAGATTAATAAACATGTCAATTTAAATTTACCAAATTTAATATTGTGCACCTATGCATGATGAGAAATTCTCACATCAAAAGCATGTCAAAACATGTCAAACAAGATAAATATATTTTAGATTAACAATCGAATATACCTGACTGCATCGCATGAATTTGTCTAGCACTAATGGTACCACCACCGACATGTGTAGATGTCTCTAAACGATCCATGTGTCCTTGTTAAGAAAAAAAGTAGAAATCAACCATTTTATAAATATCTCTGGGAATTAGAAAATGCAGCAAATTAAACTACAATGTTGTATCTCTATTGTTTGCAAGAAATCTATCACATTCAAGAGACAATAACAACCACGGTTGTTTAACTCTTAAAACATGAAGGTTTTCTGTAATGACTTCGTCATCCATGTGATCTGCATGATGAGGTTGAGTTTACAAGATAAGATGGCTCAACTAAAGGACCAATTAGATGGTCGACTAAGCATTCCACTGGTTTGAAAGTTAAGAAAGAACAAAAGACTAGTGTGCAAAACAAGGCATGGTTTAAGGAGTTTGTCATGTGTCATATCCAATCTATGTAGACCTCATCTTCATCACTTCAAGGTAGTTGGTTAGATATTAGTGTTATATAAGATGGCCATATAGCTGGATCAAGTAATGAAGAAAGTTATTATATATAGAAATAGTGTTATATGTAGAAATATTTCATCTTCTTAAACTTCTATGTATGTTGAGATATGCTCCATTCTGATTAACATTTGATATGAATGTATGCTAAATACAACAATATATATCTTCTACGAATGTAATCTTGGAGCTTCTTTATCACTGTAGGTATATATATATATATATAGATACATATACAAAGAGATTTAAAATTGGACATTCACTCTGAGAGCCACCAATGAAATCATGAATTATCACCATAGATGTGGATAGATAGATTAGAAACTGGACATTCATTGTGACAACCACCAAGCCACCAACACAATGGATCCTAAAAGACGAGACCGCGTTCAAATCTGTTCAAATAGTTATGGATTATGATTTGATATGAATTTATGTTAATAGTATTGCTTGGTAAATTCAGAAATAACGAAATACAATAATACATATCTTCTATAATTAGTATTGCAAGTCTAGACATAATATGAATATGTGGAAAATACAAGCTAATGTAATCATTGTCCATAACCGCCATATCCAGGTAAAATAGACCCTATATTAGTATAATCTTCTGCATAACCTGTATTTACAGAGCGTCCTAGATGATTGAGTTCTGAAGTTTGTTATGATGTGATTTGCATAAATATTTGCTTCTGTAAAACTTGTGTTTGTTCTCATTCTTGTTATAATATTTCTATGACTAGCATGCCCACATAATTGTTGCTGCTGGTAAACCTCACTGTCATGGAATTTCACATATGCCTTACATGTTCACAAGCGCATTTCTGAGGCATTACATATGTTAATTGAGGATAAGACTATTACTCGACATACTTGACTTTTTCACTCAGCACTTTGCATGCACATTCTGAGCATTATTAGATTGTTAACTGTTGGAGCATACTGTTACTTGAGTTTTGTACTTGAGTGGTATGTTACTTAGGGACTACGATGATTGGGAAGAGCCTAACCATACACTTGTCAATATTGATTAGACAAATCAGTCTTCATAATCACCCCAAAATATGAGATATCAACATCTTTCTAGATGATGATGGTCTCTCACCAAAAAATGGTAAGCATGTCAATAAATTTTCTTTTATCAACCCACTCTACTCCAATCAATATGCACTTTTTTCAAATAGAAACAACAAAATTAGAGAGCCTCCCCTTTTATCTAAATTTTAAATCACTTAGCTACTCAAATCTCCTTAACCATGCACTTCTTACGTTAAACTCAAATCTCTTTAACCATGCACTTCTTACCTTAAATTTATTAATAATTTTGTTTGGATTGGAGTTCAAACATTTAAAAATGCAATATTGTTTTCTACAATAGAGATAGTTAGTTGGTCATCTTTTATAACAACTATCAATAAACCAAAATTTGGAATACAATGCATGTCTTCCAGCGATGGTAGGGGATTGAATGATGAATCTAAGCCAGGACTATTGAAATCACCAATCTAGGAAGGAACATCCTTTACCATCGGGTCATGAATATACATGCTTCATCTGAAATACCATCATCAATATTAGAGATTGATAAATTCTATTCAAGGTTGAAAATCCTTCTACTACATATATGAAGCAAATTCCCTCTACCACTATGACACAAGACCTGAACTAATAACCTTAAATAAACCCATAGCTATAACTAATTTTCAACACTAAATTATGGTTAAATTGGGATTGAGTGTGCTTCTTGAACTATGATAAGTTAGCGTTGGGGTGTTCCTTTGTTGACCAGTGAGAGGGATTTGTAACTTTCTCGTCGATGACTTTCATTTCACAATCTAGAACGTAATAGTAAATACGTATATTATCCCTTACTAGGCTTTTATTGGAGCATTTATAAGTTTCTGTGTTAATTTTTATTCTGCTATGATTTTATGTGATCTTTGTCTATGGTTCATACTTGATACATCTATGCTCTAGTTAGAAGTACTCATTTAAAATTTTATATTTACAATGAGGATAAAGATATTTACATCAGTTTAGGAATCTTACGTGTTGCCAATGAGATTTATTACTTGTCTAATAGAGACAAGAGCAATTGCCATGTCAGACTTAGCTCCAATCTTCGATGAATCAATATTTGAAAATAATAAAATACCTAATTTATCCATGGCCTGTGTTACTAAACTGGCTTCAAAGGATGAGATTTATACTGACTGAGTTTGGAAGGGTCTTCAATACAAGTTTTATATCCTTCTCTCTAAACACAAGAGTCCTATAAGTTGAATGGTACTCCAAATATCCTTGCCATGAAGTCCAGTCATTGTTTTGTCTCCAGTGACTACCCCTTCTGAATAAAGTAGCCCCACAAACAACATTGAGTACTATACTGTGATACTTCCAAAAGAGATGGGACATAGTGCAACTCTAGAAGGTATGTTTCATTTTGTCCTTGGTTTCACAAACCATGCAAAGTACATCCTCTTATGCTATTTGGCTTGGCTTTAATACCCATATTCAAATATATTGTCAGCCATTCTAGCAAACAGATTGAAAAGAATATATACTTTTCTATATAAACGGGTAGATTTAAACCTTCTATCCTCCCTATGTTCCAGTCACCTTCTTCTATTGAGTCTCTCTGCAATACTGGTGCTTGATCTATTCTTCTTGTACAACTTTTTAGTACCATAGTTTAATAACAGTTTATTGTGGCTCTCTTTCATATCCCCTGAGATAGGCCATTGAGTATCTAGCTACATCTTGAATAGATTGGATTCTGCAATTCTTTTGTATATATCCTAGAAGGATTTGTTGTCAGAAGTAGGGAAGCATTGTGTGTTGTTAATTAACTTCCAGTTTAGTGAATATTGTGCACTCTCATCCTACAGATCTCCTCCCCATATGTGAAAACCACTCCTAAGTAGTATTTTCCTTGAATAGCTTGCAAGGAGGTATGCATGTCCTCTTTGTGTTCATCTCAAACATCTTCTATAGTTAAGCAAGCAAATAAGCACTTCTCTCTTTTGTGTGCACTCGCGTTAATTGTTCTTATTTATTTTTAGTACTTGTTGCTGGCACAATTGATGTGCATTCAATGTTCATGCATCTTCATGTTATTGTTATAACATATTTTCTAGCTCCAATCAATCAAACATGTTCCAACTTTAGGACACAATCGAGTAGATTATCAAATGTGCAAAGTTTCCATCTTTTATCTTAGTTGGAGGGATTCTATAGATAGTAAAGCAAACCATAGAAAGTTAAACACACATACAGGCACATGAAATTTGTAAAAGATAAAATAACATTAAAATCAGAATGGGAGGGGTGAAGAAAAAAGGGTGTTCTAGCCAACTAGATATTGCACATAGTGGATTTAATGCTTGGAATGGAAATGGTGGAAAAGATGAATGCTTTGGGTTGGGAAACGCCACCAAGAATGATGAAAAAGACAAGTTTTCTAACCAACTAGATATGAAACATAGTGGATTTAATGCCTGACATGGAAATGGAGGAAAAGATGAATGCTTTTGTTTTGGGCAAAGTCACCAACAATGATGAGAAAAACTAATTTGGAGACGATGTAAGAATGATAAAAAATAAAGAGCTAATAAAAATGAGGGACTAGAAAGTACAAGCATTTATATCCAAGAAAGATACAAAAATGAGTAGTATAAAATATTGCAAAATGAAATGGCATAAACTATACAAATGGGCTAAAGTTGTAGCATGAGAGTGAGGCACCACATTACCACAACGAAGGAGAGAGCGGAGTCATCACTCAGTTTTATGGGAAAATTGAGAAACCTTGGGAAGATTATTAGTTATCTAGGGTTGTAGATTCGTTAGTGTACTTTGATTAGGGTACCCAATAGGTTAATAACAATAAATAAACAAAGGAAATGTAACTAACCTAGTGTTAATTTGTAAATATCCTTTGCTAAGCTAATTAATGTGAGTGTTGGAAAATGGAAGGAACTCACTCAGAAGAACATTGTTGTGGGAGCTTAAGCTACTTGGCCTAAATATGATATTTGTGACAAGACTCTAAGAGAGTGTTCCACCTCTCCAACAAACCTACACACAACTAAATCCTCTAGCAAAACAAACTTGTACCAGGGAAGGATCAAGTTATTTGGAATATATTAAAGGAGGAACGCCTCCTTGGTGAGGGTGGAAAATAAGGGCGTGAGAAGTTAATGAGGTAATCCTAGAGGTAAACCACTCATCACAATTAAAGTTTTATGGATATGGTTTTATGTCTACATCTTGAAAGTTCGCGTTGAGAGATCCTATAAGGTAATAAATAGGCTCAGGGAAATTGGGAGACACATAACACTATGCTTGAAATGGAAGGAGTGCACTTAAGTCTTCCAATGTAATGTTGGGGTGGGGGGAAGATATGGTATTGATAGGTTGAGGAGGATAAGTTTGTCTTGAGGAAACTTTCAATTAATATGTCTTAGATTGTTTACAAGTATAGAGGGACAAAATTGGATTGGGGTAGATTGTAAACCTTTCTTAGAAGAAGAAGAGTTCTTTCATTGAAGAACGTAATATTCATCTGTGTTGTAAGTGTTGCATTTGTGATATTGCATTACTTACATGATCTAGGGAAAGGGTTATAACCTAATCCTTTGCAATTAGTTGTATGAGTACTTGTTTCGAAGGAGGGCACCTCATGCTCTTCATGCTACATGGATGGATCTATGTAAGACTCTAGAGGTGGTGGGATTTGAGGAAAGACTTAAGGTTTCTCTTAGTAAACCTATTGATGGGGGAAGTATTTCTTAAGAGAGTCTTTAAGGTCTACAAGTTCTCTAAGGATTATTTCTTTAATTTTTTCATGAATGGAATGAGTCCTTCACATGTTCTACATAATTAAGATTGTTGTATGTTTTATTGGCTAAGAGAGGGACAAGTTGTATGATAAAATGGTTCGAAACAATTAAGGGTGTCATGTTGGGAGGAAGTGGTGGATATCCCTTGGTACAACTATTAGCTTCTCTTATCAATCAATTAGATAACTTCTCCTATAAATAAATTAATATAACTTAGAGCCTTTATCAATTACAGACCATAAGGTATTATTAAGGTAGAAGTTGTTAAATTTTCATATGCTTAGCTAAGACATCAGTATTTCATTTCATTTTCATAACAAAAGCATATAAGTAGGATCACTAAAATAAACAGTATCACAAGAACAACACAAATTTATCTTGGGAAAACCCTAAAGGGAAAAACCTAGCAAAATCTTCCTCAATATAGATGCCCCAAAAAGATAAAAGATAAAATCAGCAAGGAGATCAAAGCCTGATCCTCCTCCTTCTCCAGCTACTTTTCTCTCTCCACTAATGCGCTACACAAGTGAGAGAGTGTGTGTTCAAATGAGGAGCACCACACCTCTATTTATATTCATTCGTTCACTTTAATTAACTCATCCGACATGTAGGCTCGAGTTAATCATGTAGGCTCGAGTTACACATGTAGGCTCAAGTAACCACACTGGGGTGCTAATGACCCACCTTTACAATTAGAGGGGACTACCTCATGACTCTTATTAGTTCTTTTGATTAGAAGCATCGGGGTACAAAGTACAAGTGGTTCTCCCGATAGGACCCTCAGGGACCAAAAAAAGATACATATAGAATATTCTTCGAAGTTACAATATTTCAACACTCCCCCTTAACGAGAAGGGTATTCTACAACAACATCAACAAAAACATCATCAACATAATCAGGGTAACACATCTATAAATCATTGGAATATTTTCAACATTATGTAGTCTTCATATTCAATCTTCAGTCTTCAGCAACATCAACACTTTGACCACTTCGATCAGCAACAATATTTGACCGCTTCGATCAGCAACATCTTTGACCTTTCGATCAGCAGCAACATCTTCAACACTTTGACCTTTCGATCAGCAACATCATCTTCAGCACTTTGACCTTTCGATCAGCAACATCATCTTCAGCACTTTGACCTTTCGATCAACACATCATCTTCAGCACTTTGACCTTTCGATCAGCAACATCATCTTCAGCACTTTGACCTTTCGATCAACAACATTATCATCATCATACTTTGATCTTTTCGAACAACAACATCATCATCATCATACTCTGATCTTTAGATCAGTACATCGTCATCATCACACTCTGATCTTTCGATCAGTACGTCATCATCATCAGCAACAACCTGCAATCCACAACACAAAGATGAAAGTCTTCAGATCACTTTTGGACCTAAGTCCAGGGATGATACAATCCTACCACTTTCACGGGGACTAAAATCTTTAGATACATTTTGAACCGAGGTTCAGGGATGATGCAATCCCACCACACTCACGGGGGCCGAGACCTCCGAATACATTTTGAACTGATGTTCAGGGATGATGCAATCCACCACTTTCACGGGGGCCGAGACCTTCAGATACATTTTGAATTGAGGTTTAGGGATGATGCAATCCGCCACTTTCATGGGGGCCGAGACCTTTGGATACATTTTGAACCAAGGTTTAGGGATGATGCAATCCGCCACTTTCACGGGGATCGAGACCTCCGGATACATTTTGAACCGAAGTTCAGGGATGATGCAATCCCACCACATTCACAGGGGCCGAGACCTTCGAATACATTTTGAACCGAAGTTTAGGGATGATGTAATCCCATCACATTCACGGGGGCCAAGACCTCCGGATACATTTTGAACCAAAGTTCAGGGATGATGCAATCCCATCACATTCACGGGGGCCAAGACCTCTGGATACATTTTGAACCGAATTTCAGGGATGATGCAATCCCACCACATTCTCGAGGACCGAAGTCACCGGATCTATTCTGGACAAATGTCCCAGGATGATACAATCCCTCTTCATTCTCGAGGACCGAGGTCACCGGATCACTTCTGGACAAATGTCCCAGGATGATACAATCCCTCTTCATTCTCGAGGACCGAGGTCACCGGATCACTTTAGGTCAAGTGCCCAGGGATGATACAATCCCACTACAACATCACTACTCACCCTTTCGAGGAAGGTCTTTCCGAACAACACCAAACTTGTCTCGAAAGTGTTTGAACTTTACTCGAGACAGAGGCTTTGTCAGTACATCATCATCCAAACCATCATCATCTACATCTTCAATATGTGAATACTGAACTATCACCATCTGTATCTCCAGTATGTGAATACTGAACTATCACCATCTGTATCTCCAGTATGTGAATACTGAAAGCATCATCATCTATATCTTCAGTATAGAAATATGGAATCACCATCATCTGCATCTATAGTATGTAAATACTGAAACATCATCTATATCTTCAGTATGGGAATACTGAAATCATCATCATCTGCATCTTATCTCGTATGTAGAAAGACTGGATTTCTATGTGCTTCGATCTATTGTGGAATGTTGGGTTCTCTGTTATCTTTATACAACTTTGATTATCACATAGAATCACGATAGTGTCCAACTCTAGGTTGAATAATCCTGACATCAGATTTTGAAGCCATATGGCTTCACAACTAGCAGAGCAAGTTGCTATATATTCTGCTTCAGCTGTGCTTAGAGCAACACTAGACTGCTTTCTGCTAAGCCATGAAATCATAGCAAATCCCAGACTATAACATCCACTTGAAGTGATTTTTATGTATGAGATACTTCCAGCCCAATCTGCATCTGTGTAGCGATACAATCTATACTCATGGCTACCATCATAGTATATACCAAAGTCTATAGTCCCTTCCAGATATCTCATCACATGTTTTGTAGCTACTAAGTGAACCCTTCTTGGTTGAATAATAAATTGACTCAAGTTGTTCACAGCAAAACAAATGTCTGGTCTGGTATTCGTTAAATACATTAATGACCCAATGATCTGTCTGTAGTGGGTCACATCCACTAATTCTGATGGGTCATCAGCTAAAAACTTCAGTTTGGAGTCCATGGGTGTGGCCATGGCTTTGCATTCCAACATATTGAATCTTTTCAATATCTCTACTGTATACTTTCCCTGGTTGAGAAAGATTCCTTCTGAACTTTGCCATACTTCTAGACCTAGGAAATAATGCATTAACCCAAGGTCTTTCATCTCAAATTCTTCTGCTAGTTTCTTCTTGCTTTCCATAACCTGTTTCTCATTCCCTGTCAAGAATAAGTCATCTACATATAATAACAGGATGATAGGTTCATCTTCTACAACATTGAGATAAAGGTTAGGATAAGCTTTACTCTTGGTAAATCCCATGCTCGACAGGAAACTATCTATTCTTCCATACCAAGCTCTGGGAGCTTGCTTCGGGCCATAGAGGGCCTTCTTCAACTTGCATACGTGATTCCATCTGTCTTCAACTTCAAATCCTTGTGACTATTCGATGTAAAACTCTTCCTCAATCATACCATTAAGGAATGTTGTTTTCACATCCATCTGGTGTAAGTCCCACTTCATCATGGATGCAAGTGCCATGATAGCTCTAATCGAAGTATACCGTGCTACTGGGGCAAATGTCTCTTCATAGTCAATTCCCTCTTTCTGAGAGAAACCTCTGGCAACAAATCTTGCTTTATACTTCTCAATACTTCCGTCAGCTGCATGCTTTATTTTATATATCCATTTGGAGGATACTATACTCTTTCCTTCTAGTTTGGGAACTGTATCCCAAACATCATTCTAGTATTCTTTCATCATAACATCTTCCATGATTTTGTCTTGTCAGGTCATCAACATATCCTAGTCTTCTGCATTCAACCTTGAAGGTTGGAACCCACTTTACTCTTGGTAAAGTCTCGATCTAGCAGGAAGTTGTCCATCATGTCATACCATGTCGAACTCAGATATCTTCTGTAGTCAATCCCCCTGAAGTGGAGTATCATCTTCCTTCTTCATTCTGTATAGGTGGTTCTATTCTTGATATATACTGGTCAATAGAGTATGTCATGTCATATTCTATTCTTTCTGATGCAAATCATGAACCTTGCTTTGTACACTTGTTCTTGTAGATCCATAGATACTACGTACTTCCCTTTATGTCTCGAAATCATATCGTATACATCATTCCCCATGATCAACTGTTATTCTTTGATCATAGCTTCTTTCATAGCATTCTTTTCTTCATCTTGAGTTATCTCTCATACCCATGGTGGTCTTCATCCTTCGAGGGTGTATCTACCACTCTCTGAAGCTCTTTCTTCTGTCATGGTGTTTCTAACCCTGGGAGCTTCAGATTCATGTTTATCACTTGTTCTTCGAAACAAGTCTCATCCTTCTTTTCTTGTAGGAGGTTGTACAGGACCTTTCCTACAGTTCAAATGAGCCAGTTGCATAGTTAGAACTATTTCATAAAACATATGCATAACGACAAATTCTTATGCATCATGCAACTGTTTAGCCAATACAACATTCATCCATATCTTATGGAAAATTTTCTAGATGCCTTCCATCTCTACCAGGACAACATTGAGATTGTGCACTAATCCAATATGTCAGCAAAGAGGTTTCATTCTAGATAAGTAGCAATGGAGAGTTGTATAGAACCATGAGCTAATTACCCATCACATTCATATTAGTAGTATACAGTCATTAATGCAAACAATCTATCGTGCATAACACATCAACTGAATATAATCAAATGCATAACAAAACAATATCATTAAATAACAATTGAATACTTATCTTTTGTTTGTTTCGTGGGTAGACTCCATCTTGATCATTCTGCTTTATCATCTTCTTCATTCATGAAATCATCATTTCTTATCCAAGTGATAAGATGGATAAGAGGTTCTTCAAGAATTGAGTTCTTCATATTCCTCATTGCTTGAGGGATGTTCTTTGAATGGAGAGAGCTTGATCTTCAATTGCTCCCATCTTATTCTTCTTAGAGTCAGCTGAAATTAATCACTTCCTTCTGGGACACATTCCTCGCATGAATGAATCCCATGATCCTGGGAGGCCATTCAAGGTGGCTATCACCACTTCTGCATTCTCCGCTTCTTCTTCTACCGCTTCAAGATGTTTTGCATTCTGGATCTTCACATTCTTCAACTATTTTCTCAAAGCCATCTTCTGATTCATGTTATTATCTTCACATAGCTTAATCAAGGAATCAAACATCTTCGATGTCTTTATGGAAGACACTTGTGGTACAAGTTGATCCGTGATTGAATCAACAATTATCTTCTTGGCCTTGATCAAGTTCTTCTTGTGTAAGGCTTTGAGCCTCATCTCCTTCTGGAACTGGAACCTCTCTACTCATGAAGGTGTCCAATTCATTTTCTTCAGAGAGATCAAATACTTCCATGCTTGGAAGTTGTCAACTTCACCAAGCTTATCATCAAGCTGATGTGATAGATCACTTTGAAATGAGAACCTCAAATGCAAATAGCAAAAGATTAGATCTTACCGATTTGAGGTGTCCGTCTTGCTTCCGGAGCTGGCTGATCTAGGGTTTGTCAGAGAAACCCTAATTTTCAAAACTTGAAATATTTCAGATCCGATTGGATAGAAATATATATCTCTTCAAATAGAGCTGTCCAATGTACTCCTTTTCTGAAAACAATGGAGGGAAGCTCCCGGAACAGGAAGCCCTAGTTTTCCAATTTCTTCTGCAGAAATGCATGTCAATTTTTCTGTGATATCTCTGAAATTACTACTATTCTATCTCTGAAATTTCTAACAGATGTAACTTAGCATGTCTCTGATCGAAAACCATAGGTTTCATCAGAATTGGTTTCACCAATTGGGATTTATGATCATTTTCCAAATGTGACCTGTTACAGGAATGTTCCGAATAGAGAAGTTGTATGGCCTGCCACGTGTCACTGTTTCCTCTTCTGGTTCTGAAATTAGTACCACAAGAAGTACAGTCTGTGCTCTTTCTGGAACATTTTAAGGAATTCAATTTGGACCTCTGTAGCCCAAGCTATATCAAGTTTCCCCAGGTGTCCAATTTAGGGATGAATTCTGGAAGAGGCTGGAACCCTAACTTGGAGGGATCATATCTCCCAGAATATAGTGAATCTGAGGATGAATTTTGGATAAAGTGTACATCAAGATTTTAGCTTCAGCCTATAAAATTTACATCTCCTGAAACTTTTCCAATATTGGGATATAGCGAATGTACCATAGGGTTTTTCTAGCTCGGGGTCAAACTAGGGTTTGACTTTCCTGGAGTTTCACCAAACCAAAAATATTGATCCAAGTCTCTAAACTTAGATTTTGATGAGGAGAGAAATCCTATGCCATTCTCACTCAAAAATTCCTCTTCAGCAAGAAGCCCTAATTTCTTCCGGGGAGAGAGAGAGGGCTATTTTACCTTGTGAAAGTTGTCCTATTCAGGGTGGCTCTGATACCATGTTAACTTTTCATATGCTTAGCTAAGACTCTGCTAAATAGTGCCATAAAACCAAAGGCATGCGAGGAAGAAAGGGCTCACCTAACCATAGACAGAGCGAGGATGACCTAATATGGTCAAAAAAACCCAGCTACAGGTCACTACACTACTAAGTTAGGTATGTGTTTATGTTTGTTGAGGAGTAAGTTTGTATTATCCCTTGAAATAAGGGAATCACAATTAATGATTTTAGGGGATTCATCGGACTTGACCCTATTAATTAATATACTCACCAAAGTATTCCATGTATACTTTATACCTAAAGAATTACTAAATTTAGAAGGTGTTGCAGGCGGACACGACCTCTGGATCCTACAAGTTGACTCTAATTCTTATAGTGCACCAGATTGGAAAACCTCATATTGTGAAAAAAAAATCTATACAATTCTGAATGGACAACGATGATAGATTTTGGCATTACATTAGTCATCATAATTCAATCTTTCATCATTTACAAGCTTCAAATTGGTGTTTGTTACATAGCTATGCAAAGAAAGGGTTTGAATTGACGGTCCTCTTCGTGTGGTTGTTCCCTTTGTATTCATTTGTGCCAAGCCGTTCCCTTCGTCTTCCCTTCATTCTCCTGGTCGTTCCCTTCCCTGTGTTGTTTTAGTGTCCTCTGGGTTTGAATGACGGACAACGACTGACGTTGAACAATGACACACAACGACTGGGGGGGAGAGGGTTTGCGTTTATATAGACAAACATTTCTCGGTTGAGATTTTAAAAGGAATCTAAACTTTCGATCGAGAAACTTATTCGAGAGTTTAATATAAAAAAATATGGTTATTCTCTCGGACAAGAAATTTGAATATTCTCGGCCAAAAAATTATGTAACTATGGAAGAAATCTCAGACAAGATAATTTTAATCATGGTTAATTTCTCATCCGAGAAATATTACAACTCTCGGCCAAAAACATATGTTGACTTTTTTCTCGGCCGAGAAACTGGAAATTATAACAAAAAAAGCCAATTGTCACAAAATTGTTTCCCAACTTCGTGTTTTCACCCTTGAGAAGCAGTGATGAGCAGATTAACCAAAGATTGATGAGAAGATTGACTAGAAATTGATGAGCAATGTTGACCAGCGGAGTGATGAGGAGAGATTGATGTGTAGAGCAGACGTTGGTTGTGCAGAATAGCCATATGATTGCTTGTAGGAAGAATCTTGCACTTGAGTATTGGACTCCTCAAACCATTCTTAGTTAGAACTAAGAAAACCAGGCTGGGTCTTGTTATGAGAGTTGGTGCTCTTTTCATTAGTTGGCGTTGATTGTAATCGAGAAGATTTTGTCTTCCATGTGCAATAAATAAAGATCAAAATTCCATATATTCTTGTGTCTCTTTTGATGTGATGTTGTGCTTATGACTCATGAGGAATTTGATTATGCAATTGCTGACATAATGATTGATAGATTAACTAAAAGAAGGTAAAAAGTTTAAAATTTCTCACACATTGATTCACCCCCCCCCCCTCAGTGTGGCCATTGTGTCCAACATCCTCTTCCCTTTTGGATAACCATGTCTTCTTCAAAGGTCACATCCCAACTGACTTTGATTTGCCCCGATCCTGGGATGTATATTCTTTAAGACTTTGAAGATTCACTTTATCCCATGAATGTTCCCTTCTTGGTTGAAGGTTCTAACTTTGTCCTTTTATTCTTGGGCACATGAATGTAGACTAGACAACCAAAGATACGAAGGTGGCCTACTTCTAGTTTTACTCCTGTGAAGGCTTCTTCCACATTCATGTTCTTCAATATTTTATGAGGGCATATATTTTGAACATAAACAACTATCTTGGATGCTTTTTCCCATAAGAACATTGAAAGACTCAGGTCATGCATCATGGCTTTGGTTTCCAAGACAATTGTCTGATTCTTTCTTCTTGCAACCCCATTTTGTTTAGGGTTGTAGGGAACTATAAGCTCCCTCTTAATTCCTACTTCTTTGAAAAAATCATTAAACTCTGTAGAGGTACATTCTCCACCGTTATCTGATCTTAGGATATTAATCCGTCTTCCTGACAGATTCTCGACTTGTGCTTTGAATTCTTTGAATTTACTAAGAACTTCATCGGATTAATTGGTCTTGAGAAAGTATATCCACGTCTTTCGTGAGTGATCATCAATAAATTTTACATAGTAGTTTACCACCTAGTGAATTTACTTTCATGTGTCCACACAAGTCAGATTGGATTAGATCCAATATTACCTTGGATCTGTTTTCACTTTTCGGAAATGAACCCTTGGTATTCTTACCAAGTGTACATCCTCTACATACACCATCATGGTCAACATGAAGCATTGGTAGACTTGTCGCCATGTTCCTTAAAGATGGAAGAGATTTGATGGTTTAGATGAGCTAGTCTTATTTTCCATAACTCATTGTTGTTAGTGGAATCATTGACTAATGCTTGAGCTGGTAGAGTGGTTAGATGATATAGACTTTCCTCCATTATATCGATCAATTTTATATGTTAATGCTAGAATATTTGTGCCATGCTAACACCTTTCCATCTGCAAATGTCACTCTATATCCCTTGTCTTCTAAAGCGGAAATGGAGACAAGGTTTCTTTTCATACTAGGTACATATAACACACCATTCAAATGAAATAAGTCATTTGATTCTAACTGAAGAGAGGTAGATCCAAATCCTTTCATAGTGTAGATGGCGTCTTCTCCAAGTACAACAAGGAGATGGGATTCTTTCTCAACTATTTTTGAAAGGTTTTCTTTACAACCAGTCATATGCTTGGAAGCACAACCACTATATATGAGCCATGTGTCACTAGTGGTGGGAACTGTATTTGATAAAGATGATATGAAGAAGAATTATGTACGATATTCATTTATTTGTTTCTTGTAATGATGACCATATTCCACGTCAGTTGTTGAAGCTTCATGCTTCATGGATATGAAGTTTGTAGCCCCATCAAGGCGACCTTCAACCTTCATTCCAATCATCTTGTCTGCATATTTGAACCAGAAACCCTAGCAGGGGTTAGGTCAAAAATGAACTTTTGAATTTGAAGAAACTAAACACACAGATAGACGTGCCTTGTCAAGGCAACTTGAGGAGAGATGAATTTGAGCTAATGCAATGGCTTGATCAATGAAAAACTTGAAACCCTAATTTCTGTAACAATAGAATCATGTCAAAATTGAAATTTCTCAGAATTTGGATTTTCTTTCACCAAAAGATGTGTCTCTCCTAGAGAGAAGTTTGCAAAGGTATTTTTATAATGAATAGATGAGGGAAGGCCTTGGAAGGTCAAACCATGGCTTTCGGAAATGGCCCCTTCTAGAACTGCTCTGATAACATGTTTGTTTTACAAGATTATAGCAGTATATCTTATTTGCAAATAAACAATAGGATCTATAGAATAAAGACAAAGGACAGAAACAAATGACACAAAAATTTATCATGGGAAACCCAGTCAAGAAAAACCCAACAAACCTTTGTATAGAGATAATAACTTCTGAGAACACACACACACACACACACAAAATGTCTCTTGTAGATATAACCTCATAAAATACTCTTCTAGACTGCAGTAGTGCACCTTTATGTTGGAGCAACTAGTTGTGAATGTGTGAAATAATGAGGAGGGGCGCCTCCTATCTATACTAATTTTCCAAGTGGAAAAATACTAAGGGTCGACTTGCCATTTTTAATGGGCCTGAACTACCTTGGGGAAATACCAAATAATTTTATTTTTTATTATTTTCTTGTTTATTCTTTCCCCAGGGTTTACGTTGATTCTTTCTAGGGTCTCATTAGAGGAAATGTCAACTCAAAAAGGGCCTTTTAACACTAATTCAAATTCCATGTCATCATGTGTTAGCCAATGAAATTGCTTTAAATTTGAAATACCGTATAGGTCTTAAACAATTTTTTAATNAAATTTTTTGTTCGTATTTTTGACATATCTCCCTGTATTTTTACTCAAATTTAGATCAGGAGAGCTCCCTGGATGAGAAACTAAATTCCGCATCCAATGAGTACCCACTCGGCATACTTTTGACAGAACCCACTACCCCAAAAACAATAAATACCTGAAAAACATGATGATGATGTCATCATCACATTTTTTTCAGGTATTTCTTGTTTTTGGGGTAGCAGGGTCCGTCAAAAGTATGCATCATCACGTTTTTTCAGGTATTTTTTGTTTTTGGGGTAGTGGAGTCCATCAAAAGTATGCCAAGTGGGTACTCATTGGATGCGGAATTGAATTTCGCATCCAAGGAGCTCTCTCGATCGAAATTTGAGTAAAAACACAGGGAGATATGTCGAAAATACGAACAAAAAAGTAATTTTTTTCTTTTCTTCCTCCAAAATTAATAAATATTATTTTATTATTTTAACTATTGTTTTATTGTTTTTCTTAGGAGGCCCATTTTGAGTTTAAATTTCATCTAATGAGATGAGTAGTTACATCAGTATGAACTCTCGTAGGAGGTACAAGGAAATACAATACAAGTATAATAAGAATAACTTCTGAAGTTGCACAAATTCCAACAATTCATAGAAAACAAGGTAGCAACAATTATTTCCTACTTTACTAAGTACAAAAGAGAATACCAATGGTTACCTAGATCCTTGTGAAGAGCCTCCTTTCACCAAGAGACAAGATAAAACAACATGCACAACAAGAACAAAGTAAAATACCAGAGCAAATGTCTTAACAAAGTATTATTTGATTACAAACAAATTTACTCATAAACAACGAGCTCAAGACTCTGTTATATAGCCTTAAGGGGGTGAATTGCTCATGAATTGGTCAAAAATTAGTTACAAGTGATTGTTTATATCAAGATGAGGATGTGCTAGATCAATGGTCTAGATTGCTCTTTTACAACAAGAAATAATTCCAACAAGCTAGGTTGCTTTGCCTTAGTGGAGCGAATTCAACTTTTGACTTGTAAATAATGATAAACCACTAGAAAACCAGTAGAGGAGCTGAAAGAAGGTGCAAATACCATGGTGGTTTTCCTTGAGCAAATCACTGAAACAAGCAATAACGAGCAAATCGTTGGGCCACATGATCTCGGCAAGAGGAGTTCGATCCAAGTGAAAAAGTAGTAATTGAGGGTTGAGATATTTTCTTGAGGTGAGATAGATGCTAGAAGATCCCAAGGTGCCTCAACATATGTGCTAATGTGCCATGTCACCCAAATTCCTCCACATGTGTGCCAATATGCCACTTAGGCAAATGAACCCCCTTAAGAAAATGTAGTATTTCCTAAATAATAATAGTAACTGCAATCTCAATGGAGAAATATAACATAAAGTGCACTTTTTTCTCCTCAATGACAAATTAGAACCAACTTATTTTTTTTTTAATACAAAAACCTTAGTCGTTTCTAGTATTAATTTTCCATTATACTTAAATAACCATGTAGAAACCACCTATTCCTGGAAAACACCCTAGATGGACAACACATTGGAATTTGAAGGCTGAAATGGATAGAAGGGCCAAATAGGTGCCTAAAAATGCCAAGTTGTTGTGGATAAAGTGGCTAAATTGTTCCCATGTGCGTGGATGAAGTCTTTAGGCTACTCATTGACACTGAATAGATGACCCTTGTAGATCCAACCAATATGATAGAACGCTTTGACAAGCATGCATGGGAGATGAATGTAAAGGAAACTAGGTATTTGAATCCATCAATAGGTTTGGAAAACACAGAATATATAAATCCTATGCACATCCATGAAAATAAAGATTGCACACAGTGGGGAAAGGCTCACCGCCTTAATGTAAGAGACTGCTATGAGGTAGTAGTGATTAATCTGATTCCATATACCTAAGTGGCCAAATGGGTATCTAAATATGTGCTCGGAATCACTAGAATTCTAATCCCATACTCCTTGTACCTACATGAATAGATTACTGAAGACTAAGTCAAATTGAGCAAAGAAATAAAAGAAGCAAGTCTAAACTTGCATGGACCAAAAAGTGAAATAAGAAGGCCAAGGTATTATGATAAAAAGGAAAATAAAAAGGCCAAGGTATTATGATAAAAAGGAAAATAAAAAGAAATAAAATACAAGAAGATGTCCAAAAAAATAAATCAAGACAAGCCTAAGAAGGAGCCTAAATCAGGGGTTGAGTCTTGTTGTGCCACACTTTCTGGGGCGCCCCTTTTTTAGACAAATTTTTGCTTTTACAAGGATGATTCTAGCCAAAAAATCCTTAGGCTTATCTTTGTAGATCTTAGGCCTCCTATTTTAGGGAACATGTGTGATGATCAAAATATGTCAGTATTGTGATAATATGCCACTGCCAAGTTAGTGATGATGGTGTAATGATGTAATAATCATCATTATTGAATTTTACTTTGTCGCCCATCGGTAAGTTGGGTCGGCAATGGGGGTCGTTGATCATGCAATGTGAATGAATAATTGATGCTAGTCAACAAATGAAAACAAACGAAGTCAATGAAAGTTCAAGTATGACTCAACAAAATAAGATGGCGACCCATAAGCATATAACTGATATTCAAAAAATTGAAAGGGAGAAACAAAACAACGAAGGGAAGAGCTTATAGACATCTTAAGTCTGCTCCGGAAGAGAAGAAATATGCGAAAATCGATCGAGAAAGTAGAGCATCCAAATGGCCTGCCTGATTCAAGGGATAATCAACCATAGAAAATAAAGGATGAGGCACCGACAATGATTGAAGAATTGCACTTGGTAGAGGCAGTTTCAGGAGCTCTACAAATAGTAGTACCTAAAACTATGAGTTCCATAGACCCACTACCAATTATCTTGACCCATGGCTTGAATGTAAGATGTATCGTCGAGCATTCCTTGCATATTGGACCTGATCAAGTAAGCATATGCCAGTCGACTAGATAAATGTGGACGGATCATGGATTGACCGATGATTCATAGACCATTACATGGTGATTGGATCATGTTTACAATTGAACTTAGAAGAAACAATTTTCATCTATTCTATTCAGATCACATGGAAGCACCCCTCTGCCAATAATAATTTCGGTTGAAGCACATAGTCAATCGTAGGATCGACCCGACAAGGAAACCTGGCTAGAAGAAGTTCAACTATCATGGTACACAAGCTAACAAACAAAAGTAAGTACACCTGAGACTGGTAATCTCCTTCCAACAAATAACAAAAAAATCCATTATGACTTATCATCATTCAATGCATATTCCATTATATGAGGGTGATGAAGACCCTAAAGGCACCAGTTTGTTTATGAGATATTCTAAGAAGTTAACCTTGTCAATGGCTAAGCTCGACAAATGGAAAATTTGATAATGCCCTACAAAAGTGATCGCTTACCTGGTATATGAACTTCATTGAGAATCATCCTATAACAAAGAATGAGATAAAACATAATTTTATTACCAAATCCTCGTCGAAAACTTATGTTGGTGGAACAAGGAAAACATTAGTTGTCAAGGAGTTTTAATGTTGGAGACTTCGCTCCTTGTGTTGTCCAATTAGTTTTTAATTGATGGGGCATCCACAAATAGGATTGTTGTACCACCAATTCCATGGGGTGTTATACCCTCATTTTTGACAGAGCAAATCAGAGTTGGATCAGTAATTTGTTGAGCAGGGCAGTGGCGAAGCATTGATGCATTGAGGTTTTTTATCTTGAGTACTAGTTTCCACTTGTATATTTCCTTATGATTGATCCTTGTATTTCAATTTTATCATATGCATGCCTAGAGGATGTTATTTATGGAATATATGGTTTATATTAACTGACTTACTAGAGTGGTAAATTTATTTTACACTTGTAATCTTCTGATGATCATGGTGAGTAGGATTTATATATAATATGGCATTTAGAAGTAGTCTATGTTTAATATACAAACATTTATTTGGTACAACCTTTAAATCATTGGATGGATCACGCCCTTACTCCCAATTCCATCTTTTGGCCTTTTTCACCTATCATCCAATCCACCCTTTCTTGTTGAACAAACCCATTGATCTAGACTTTAATACATAACTCACAAGCCTCCCCCTTTGTAGTCTTTTTAGTAGGATGGTCTCCATGTTGCCCCATGGTGTCTCGACTCTGATCTATGCGACAAAATTATATGAAGTCTTAGTTTCTCTGGTCAATTACATCTAATGTTTGGTTATGAACCTAGGAGAATTGGTATTATGAAACCTTATGTTTCTTGTCGGTTACCCTCGCTTATTGGCTGTATGCCTAGGATCACCGCCTTCCAAACCAATGTGATTCTTTGATCAGTTACCCCTAATGATTGGTAATGATCTAAGGTTGACATAGTCACTAGATGGTGTGGTATCTAAGTCCCAAAGCATGAAATATTCTTCCCCTTTTCAGCGTAATGCCCCTGGTTTTGACTTGGAATGTATTTAATCAAAATTATGTAAATGATGTAAATATGCTAGTATGGGTTCCTAGTGTAGAGCTAAAGTCCAAGGCCCAAATAGTGAATGGTTAATCATGTATGATGTATATATTTTTATTGGACTATATGATTGGTTTATCATTCCAATTTGAAATGTATGTAAATATTATGTTGGAAAATAATAAAATGGTCCAAGATGGTTGTGTAAAGAGCACTATAAGAGCTATAATTCCACTAGAAGGGAATATGAAAGGGGGGGCTATGGGAAACTAAATCCTATGTTTTCAAGTCTCAACCTTAAAACTCATCCAAAATATGTCATGTGCTTTAAATGAGCCAATTACCTTCTCTTGAATATTAAACCCAATCATTGAATGCATGTGTGAGGTTGGTGGGAAAATTCAATTCATGTATTTATTGAAGCATGGGGGTTGTGACAATTATGTCAGTTGTCATATGCCTTTTTATTCTATGGTTAGAAGCTATGTCAGTTGTCTCTTCACCATCATATCATATCTTTTGGAGTCAACACTCTTTTGATCATTCTATCATGCATGTTTCTACACTACATAGAGCTTCATATTGTTGTTCATGACCATTACCAAATTGTGATAAGCCCATAAATTCGTATTTGGAGACATAGTTGAATTTTGGAAGGGAAATTTGATGGATGTAGGTGAGCATAGATGTTGGGAAGGATAGGAACCCTTACCCATTGAGTTTTGATATTGTTGGATGCTTGAGAAGCCATGAATTAATGTTGTGAGACGTTCTCTATAGTAGGTTGGAGTCTTATTACACACATTGGTAAGCACCGTAAGAGCTGTATTTCTTAAGGGCACTATGAATCAACGAAGAGAAATTCCTTCCTTGTGTTGTGTGGGGTAGTTGGAAGGAGTGACATGGTTGTAATGGATTAGTGAGATTTTGGTAGAGCTATAGTTGATCTTTTGGCTAAACATAGAGAACATAATGGGTTGTGGGATGAGACAGAGAAGCCTATAGGTGTTTCCTTTGATTTGGTGGCCTCATATCCTAGCTTAGGGGTGGCCTCTCAACATAAAAGAGTATATGATGGACAGAGTGCCTACAGGTGGGTGGAAAATCGCTCTTACACAACTAGTTACTTGGATCTTCTTTGTTTAAAGATAAGTACTCTTTTGTATTTGATGTGCAATGAATTTATTCATATGCCTGTAATAATTAAGCTTCCATATGCATGTTAGATGTGTGTAGGTATTTTATTTTCACTATGTATTTTTACTATGCATCTGCACACATGTTTTTCTTGTTATGAATTCATAACTATGGTTATGGGAAAATTTTAGAAGCCAGATTTAGTTATGTCCCCTCCTACAAGTCGGATTGAGGGATGAGGATGTTACATTCAGTGTCTTAAAAGGGCACATGAAGCAACTCCTAGTCCTAGACTCCTTGTACTTGCATGAAGAAATAACTAAAGACCAAGTAAAATTTGAAGAATCAAGCAAAGAAAGAAAAGAAACAAGTCTAAACATGGACTAAAAAGTGAAATAAAAAGGCTAAGGTCTCATGATAAAAAGGAAAATAAAAAGAAAAAAAATACAAGATGTCTAAGAAAAATAAATCAAGACAATCCCAAGAGGGATCCTAAAATCCAAAGTCAAAGAATAAAATGCGGTTGAGTCTTGTTGTGCCACACTTTGTGGGGCACCCCTTTTTCAGACAAATTTTTGCTTTTGCAAGGATGTTGCTAGCCAAAAATTCCAAAGGCTTATCTTTGTTTCTCTTAGGCCTCCTCTTTTAGGGAAAAAATGTGTGTGGTGATCTTATTATGCCAGTATTATGATGTTATTCCAATTCCAAGCCAACGATGATGTAATGATCATCATTGTTGAATTCAACTCTGTTTCCCATCAATAATTCGCGTTATCAATGGGGGGTTGTTGACCATGCGATGCGAATGAATAGTTGATGATAGTCGATAAATGAAAATAAATGAATCCAATGAAAGCTCAAGTATGACTTGATGAGGCAATATGGTGACCCACAAGCATATAACTAATATTCAAAAAATTGAAAGTGAGAAACAATAGATATGAAGGGAAGAGATTAAGGATATCTTAACTTTGTTATGAAATAGAATAAATATGAGAAAACCGATCGAGAAAGTCAGGCATCCAAAAGGCCTACCTGATTTTAGGGATGTTAGAATTTTAAAAAAATTATCCCAAAAATGATAGGATCACTGAAAGAAAGACAAGCACAATAGCACAAAGAGAACACAAATATTTATCCTGGGAAATCCTCGTGGGGGTGAAAACCCAAAAAACCTTCCTCGATATAGAATTCAATTAGGTACAATGTAAAACCCCAAGAATAAGATTAACAGCTTACTCTAGCCTCTCTCAGTTGGACTCCAGTTCTCTCTCTTGTAGACTAGATTGAGTGTGAAGTGTGTCCAAATGAGGGAGGTGCCTCACCTATTTATACTCATCAAGGGATTGACCTAATAACCCATCAGGGATAACCTGTTGCTCCAAATACAGTTGACTTACTTGGAGAGACTCAAAATAACAATTATAAAATACTTTTGTGGATACTATTTCCCTGACTTACAATGGAGGTTTTACCTCATGACTTTTACATGACCAATTACATCAAGGACGTATCCCAAAGCGGGAATAATAATAATATAAAATTAAAATATAATATCTTCCAAAGTTACATTTCTTTAACACTCCCTCTTAACCAGGAAGGTATTGTAAAATATCAACAATAACAACAGCATAAACAATTGACTAGTGAACCTATATGTCATAGGAAGTTTTGGAAGAACAACAAGATTATATATCTGGAACATCACCATCAGCGTGGAACATCATCATCAACATCAACATGGAACATTGTCATCAACATCAGTATGGAACACCATCATCATCATCAACATGAGCACCATCATCAGTATTTGATTTCTGGAACATCATCAACATGCAAATGTTGGAACATCATCATCATCATCATTGGACATCTAGAGAAGCTCTACAGTGGGAAATCTTGCATACCAAACATGCCTTGTCTAACTTGATGATACTTTTGGATCAAACAACCCTAGTCAAACATACCAATATACCTGGGGATCAAACATGCCTTCCTTGACTGACTAATCCTTTAGGAACAAACAAGTCTAGTCAGAAATACTGATCCCCCTAGGATCAAACAGGCCTTGTCGACATTGACATACCAATCCCACTGTTATCAAATAGGCCTTGTCAGGATTTCATACCAATCCTAGACTAAGCTGCCACACACTAATCCAAGAAACCACATCATCATCATCACTCCCTCTTACGAGGGAGGTCCTTTCGGACTACACCAAGCTTGTCTCGAAGTATTCAAACTTTATTTAAGGAATAGGCTTAGTCAACACATCAACAACTTGTTCCTCTATAGGAACATACTGGATCTTTACAACTCCCCTCTACACCATATCCCAGATGTAGTGATACTTGATTTCCATATGCTTCGATTTGTCATGGAACACCAGGTTTCTGACAACTTGATGCAACTCTAGTTATCGCATTAGATATCAGTCACATCCATCTTGGTATCAAACAATCATGTCAACAACTTACGAATCCATACTGCTTCGCTACAAGATGAACATGCTGCAATATATTCATCCTCTACCTTACTGAGAGAAACATCGGTTTGCTTCTTATTGAGCCACGAGATCACACTTGATCCCAAACTGAAACAACATCCTGAAGTGATCTGTCTGTCTTCAACACTACCTGTCCAACCTGAATTTGCATAACCGTGTAATATGATCTCGCTATCTAATGCATATCTGAGGCCACAATCTAATGTACCCTTCAAGTACCTCATCACATCTTTTGTTGCAACCAAGGGAGCATGTCTAGGATACACCATATACTAACTCAAGGTATTCAAATCAAAACATATATCCGGTCTTATATTTTCCAAATACATTAGTGAGCCAATAATATATCTGTACATTGTAACATCTACTGTCTCTGATGAATCATCATTTAATAGCTTCAAGTTTGTCACCATTGGAGTATTCACGGCCTTACAATCCATCATCTCAAATCTCTTTAGAATCTCAACAACATGTTTTCCTTCATTTAGTAAAATCTCATGTGGGAACTGCCATACCTCGAGACCTAAAAAGTAATGCATCATACTAAGGTCTTTAATCTCAAATTCTGCAGCAAGATTCTTCTTACATTCGTTGATGAGATTCTCTTCACCTGTCAAAAATAGATCATCCACATACAACAATAATATCATAAGACCATCATCTACAACCTTATATTAAACTTGTTGGAATATGATTTACTCTTGGTAAATCCCAAACTCATCAGGATGCCATCAATTCTTCCATACCACACTTCGGGTGCTAACTTCAACCCATACAAATCTTTCTTCAACCTACATACATGTGTCTTTCTATCCTGAGTTTCAAAACCTTGTGGTTCTTCAATGTTTACTTCCTCTTCTATCACACCATTCAAAAAAGTTGTCTTTACGTCCATATGGTGTAGCTTCCATTTCATCTAGATGCAAAAGCAAGGATAGTTCTGATTGAAGTGTATTTAGATACTAGAGCGTATTTCACTTCATAATCAATTCCTTCCTTCTGAGAGAACCCTTGGGCTACAAATATTACCTTGTATTTTTCGATACTACCATATGTTGAATTCTTAGCCTTGAAGATCCACTTTGAGGAGACTACCGATTTATATTTTAGTCTCGGTACCACATCCCAAACATCATTCTCTACAATGAACCAATATTCCTCAATCATGGCATTGATCCATTCCTTCTTCTTTGTTGCTTATTCAATACAAGTAGGTTCTTCATCAACAAGGTTGCACTTCAAGGCCACATAACTGGAGTATGGCCTTGGTCTTTTTCTTTCTCTGAGGGTTCCTTCTGGAGAACCATACTTTTCCACATCTTGAATTATTTCACGAGCCCAAGTTAGTCTTCTTTTTCGTGAGATCATCTCATCAGGTAACTCCATAGGTATTTGAGGCTCTGCCATGTCATGGTTATTAATCTGTCATAGTAATCTAGGGACTAAACACAAGTCTCATCAAAGATTAATAACAATAAGGCATGAAAATGGTGTAATTGTGCTACAAAATGAGTAGTCGCTCTGTATATTCACACAAAGAATGAGTAATACAATACAATATCATGCTGCAAGCATGAATGACAAAGCAATTTGAATTCCCAAGGAGGTCATTCGAATTGAATGAGTGCGTCTAGCTTAACTGAATGTAAGCCACAGTCAACACTCAAGTTAACCACTGATCAAAACCCTAATTGACTCAATTGAGCCCTAACTGAAGTTGAAGTGCAATAAATGACTGATTCTAACTGAAAATAGGTCAGACACATGTCACAGCAATCCAACCATCAAGTGGTAGCGCATCAATGACTCCAATGAACCCCGATGAGGTTAACTTAAGTGTAACTGAACATCAGAAGTGGTTGGAGGCGCCCCCGTTGACTCCAGTTCATTAAATAATCAATAAATAATAAATTTAATGATGGAGGGTGCTTTCACTACTCTGTTTAACTGACTGTAACCATCAGTTAGCAATATGGGGCTTTAATGACACTCAGATCACCCCTAGAGTGCTCCAGTTAGCCTACCCGAATGTAGGAGAAGGATAAGTTAGCCTCCTGGACTGAAGGTAGGTGTGGGTGTGATCTAGCTGATGTCATCTAGTGCTCCTCTAATGTCAATTAATTCAATAATACTTAGGATAGTGGTTTAACTACGCCAAATTGACCAAAATGAGTGTGTAAGGTGGTAAATCTCTCCAACACCCCCCCTTAAGCTATACTTAGGAGGAGTTAGAAAACATAAAATGCATAAAAATGCTAGGGCCCCGGAAACTAAGGCCATAGGTCACCCTGTACAATGCTGAAACTGAAACAATGCTTAAAAACAAACTAAGTGAGGAAAAGAGGGAAAACCCAGTGGGAAAACCCCCCCCTCAAGCTAAACACTAAAAATAATCTGATCACCCTGATGGACTCACCCCCAACAGTGAACGGAGGTAAGTGAACTTCTTTTCTGAAAATATCTTGGTGAAGATGTCTGCAATATTCTCATCAGTCGGGAAGTATTGTAGAATGATGGTCCTGTCATGCATTGGATCCCTGATATAGTGCATGTGGATCTCTACATGCTTGGTCCTCTGCCTGGTAACTGGATCTGTGGATATCTTAATATCACTTTGATTGTCACAAAAGAGGATAGTGGACAAAGTACTACCAAGATCAAACTCTGAAAGAATGCCTTGCAACCAAACTGCTTGGATGCAAGCATTCATCGCTCCTCGATACTCGGCCTCTACTGAAGATAATGCTATGGCAGCCTTCTTTTTGCTAGACCAGCAAATGGGGCCACCACCAAACATTAATACATATCCAGAAGTAGACTTCTGATCAATAGAATCACCCGCTCAATCGGAATCTATGTATCCAACCAACTCTAGCTCGGAGTCTGCAACATAGTGAATGTCGTAGGTCCTGGTTCCCTAAATATACTGGAGGATCCTCTTGGATGCCTTCCAATGAATATCATGAGTCTGTTGCATGTATCTTGATACAACATTCATAGCATAATAGATATCAGGCCGAGAATGTGTCAAGTACAACAAAATCAGCTGTCGATAGATAGTGCGGTCCATGGGAGGTGTGTTTTTTCCTTCTTCAAGGCTGATCCCTGAAAGGAAAGGGAATGGTGAAGGTCTACATTCAGCCATGTTAAACTTGACTAATATGTCTGATATTTATTTGGACTGAGTGACCATTATCCCATCAGAATTTCGCTCAATTTTGTGCCCCAAAAATTGTTTAGGAGCCCCAAGTCACTCATTTCAAAGGCATTGTGGAGAGCAGTTTTGATGGCTAAAATGGAAGCAACTGTGATACCTGTGATCAGTAAGTCATCAACATATAAAACAATAATAATCAAATGACCACCAGACTATTGTATATACACATTTGGATCTGATCTACACCTTTGGAAGTTTTGCGAGAGAAGGAAGGCATCCATCTTGGATACCACTCTCTTGGGGCCTGTTTTAACCCGTATAATGACTTCTTTAGCTTGAAAACCAAAGATGGATCAGAGATGTAGCCCTCAGGCTGCTTCATGTATATCTCCTCATGAATATCTCCATGTAGAAAGGCTGACTTAACATCCATATGATGCACTTCCCAGTGCTTAGATGCTGAAATTGCCAAAACTAGGCGGATGGAGTCCATTTTTGCAACCGGTGCAAAGGTCTTATGGTATTCCACACCTTGGACCTGAGAGAAACCTTTTGCCACCAGACTTTCCTTGTATTTTCAGGTGCTTCCATCAGTAGCAACCTTGGTCCGAAACACCCACTTGCATTGAACTAATTTCCTTCTCGGAGGAAGAGAAACTAGCTCCCAAGTAGTGTTTTTCTAAAGAGAATTCATCTCTTCATCCATGGCAACTTGCCATCTCGGATCCTTCCGAGCATGGTAGTAGGATTTTGGGTCTGAAATAATCATTAGATAACAAGTTTCAGACAGAAAATTATCAGGACAAGAGAGTGCAATACCTGCCCTTTGCAAATTAGACCGGGTTCTCCTGGATCATTTGAATTTCCAATGTTATCTTTTGCGGAGGAGAGTGCCTGTCGGGCCCATGTGGGAAGATGATTTTGTACTTCAGGTTATAATTCAGCATCTGATATTTGATGCACACTGATATCAGAATTCAGAGGATCCAAATCAGGGTCATCACCCCCAATTTCATCATCCAAATATTCAGTAGAATAGGAAGGAAATTCAGCAGTTTTCTCCTTCACTAGTTCCACCTCCTGAAGAGGCTCATCGAACTTGACACTTCTCTTGATGATGATCTATTTTGTTTTGATATCTAGCAGCTTGAAACCTTTTGATTCATTAGGATACCCAATAAACAGACATTCTATGCTTTGTGGTTGCGAAGCCCTTCTTTTATCAAGTGGAATTCGGGCCCATGCAGTGGACCCAAACACCCATAGGTTCGACACATCCGGCTTGTGTCAGAAGTATGCTTCGAAAGGGGTATTCTCTTTCACAAATGAGTGTGGCACTCTATTCTAAATGTATGCTGTAGCATGCATGGCTTCATCCCACAAATTTGCAGCCAACTTCTTTGATTCCAACATACAGGTGGTCATCTCCTTGAGAGACCGATTCTTCCTTTCCACTACACCGTTCTGCTGGGGAGTGTAGGGAATTGAATGTTGGACCTGAATACCACTTTGGGAGCATATGTGTAGCAACTCATTACTGACATACTCCCTGCCATTATCATATCTCAATATCTTGATCTTAAGCCCAGAGGCATTCTCGATCAAGGCCTTCGGTTCAGTGAATTTTTCACATACTTCAGACTTCTTTTTGAGAAAGAAAACCCATGTGTACCTTGAAAAATCATAAATAAAATTCAAAAGATACCTTGATCCATTCATGGATGTGACAGGCATCGGACTGCTGATATCAGAATGTATCAGCTCCAATATGCATGTAGCTCGGTTTGCCTTCCCCCGATCGTACTTGTGCTCAAGGTGTTTTCCAACCACACAGCCCTTGCAAATTCCAGTGGTTGCCTTGATGACCGGGAGGCCTTCAACCATGGAGTTTTTTTGTAATTGCTAAAAATATTTGAAATTTATATGGCCAAACCTTTCATGCCACAGCCTACTAACTTCATTTCCATGAGTTAGCAGTGCGGTGGGCTTTGCATCTACCACAAAGTGGGAGAACTCATAGGCTTTTGCATGATGGTTTGCAAGGCCTTTAGCAATGAGTTTCCCGGATGCAAGTTACGTTATCTCAACATCATTTGGGATGAAAGAAACTATCTTAGGCACTCCTGTGTGTTTCATCTAATAGACACTAAGGAGATTTGATTCCAGAGATGGTACATACAAAACATTTGAAAAATAGCCATTCTCAAGATCAACCGTACCTTGTCCTTCTGAAATGATGGTGGAGTCATCTCCCATGTGGATGGGGATGGATTTGCTAGTCTCCAAGGATGAAAAGGAGTCTCTTTCAGCCATCATGTGGTTCGAAGCTCCAGAATCAATCAAGAGTGCTTTGGAATTCGAAGTGCTTGCCATGAGGGCATGACCTTTTTCATGTTGTGGTTCCCAATCTTGCTGATCTCTCCTCCGAAATATTTCTGGAAGATTTATGTGATTTATCTCAAGGAGAGAGGTATCTTCATCAAGCTTCTTCTTCATGCAGGCATGTTCTGGGTGGAAGCCCTTCCTACAGTAGGAACACTTGACTTTTTCCTTTCCATGATGCCCTTTTCCTTTGTTCTTCTTTGAGCCGGAAGACTCATCATGCTACTAGTTTTCAACTTTAGGCTTAGGAGCTTCAAATTTAGTTTTTGGGTTCTTCTGCTGCTTTCCATTACCCTAGATCTTTAGGCCCTAAGACATGGAGGGCTTGATCACGGGAGGATATGATGATCCCCATATGGACAAGCTTCTCATGTTCACTTGTTAGGGACTCAATGAAGGCATTGAGTGTAGGCATCTTCCATCCAGGGGTTGTGAGCTTCCCCGCACGGAATGTAGAGACAAAAACTGAATCATTAGCTCCAATTTTGGAGAGTATGGCGAGGATGAGCTGATCATCCTCTTTCTCCACTTTGCATTGCTTCAACAGTAAGACAATGTGCTTGAACTTTGTGAAAAAGTCATTCAAGGTCTCGAAATTGGAAGGTTGGAGAGACATCAATTCATTTTCGAGCTGGTATACTCTCAAATAATATTGCTTTTCATACAGGGCTTCCAATTTGTCCCAAATTTCCTTTGGAGTCTTCAATCCTGAAATATGGAAAAGAATATCCCAGGAAACAGAGAGGTACAAGAATTTGAATGCTTCATCCTTCTTGTTCAAGAATCTAGATTTGTCTATTGCAGAACCAGGCTCTTCTTCAATGTCCATGGTGACCCTATAGATTCCTCTGGAGCGTAGCTGGATCTCCATGTCTCCTTTCCATGAGTGGAAATTGAATCGAGTCAAAATATCTACGGAAGATTCCATCTGAATCTACTGGAGCGAATGCTTTCACCTGTCAAAAAACTGAAAATCACAACAAAAATGGCAATGTAAGGTTGGATAGCCTACACATTTTAGGCTTTCATCACACCTAGCATAGTCAATCATGCAAGCTTGATCAACAAGTTCTTTACTTGGGGTATTAAGTGGTAAGCCTTGGCTTCTGGTGAAGTGCTGAATTTTTTAGCTATTGCTCAATTTTCATGCAAGATTTGTCAAAAACCTTGTTTTTGAGAGATCTAAGCGTCGTCCCACCGTGATCTCTGATACCATATTAATCTGTCACAGTAATCTAGGGACTAAACACAAGTCTCATCAAAGATTAATAACAATAAGGCATGAAAATGGTGTAATTGTGCTACAAAATGAGTAGCCGTTCTGTATATTCACACAAAGAATGAGTAATACAATACAAGATCATGCTACAAGCATGAATGACAAAGCAACTCGAATTCCCAAGGAGGTCATTCGAATTGAATGAGTGAGTCTAGCTTAACTGAATGTAAGCCATAGTCAACACTCAAGTTAACCACTGATCAAAACCCTAATTGACTCAACTGAGCCCTAACTGAAGTCGAAGTGCAATAAATGACTGATGCTAACTGAAAGTAGGTCAGACACATGTCACAACAAGCCAACCATCAAGTGGTAGAGCATCAATGACTCTAATGAACCCTGATGAGGTTAACTGAAGTGTAACTAAACATCAGAAGTGGTTGGAGGCGCCCCTGTTGACTCCAGTTCGTTAAATAATCAATTTAATGATGGAGGGTGCCTTCACTGCTCTTTTTAACTGATTATAACCATCAGTTAGCAATATGGGGCATTAATGACACTCAGATCACCCCCGGAATGCTCCAATTATCCTCCCGGAATGTAGGAGAAGGCTAAGTTAGCCTCCTTGACTAAAGGTAAGCGTGGGTGTGATCTAGCTGATGTCATCTAGTGCTTCTCTGATGTCAATTAAGTCAATAATACTTAGGATAGTGGTTTAACTAGGCCAAATTGACCAAAATGAGTGTGTAAGGTGGTAAATGTCTCCAACAATGGTATGCTAGTATGTGCTCTTATTCAACATCTCGAACTGGTAATTTGTTGGTCTCTGCAAATCTAGGAGCTTCATGCTCCTCTTCATGCTCCTCATCTACATGGTTCTTTCTTCACTTTCTAAGATCTGTATCCTCATCAAATGTAATATCTCTATTGATCCCAATTTGACAGTAACCTTGGATATAGACTCTGCAAATGTTTGATTGCTCACTATAACCAAAAAATATCCCCTTTTTTCCTAAAGGGTCCAACTTTGATCTTTTCTCCTTGGGAACATGTATGTATATAGGACAACCAAATATCTTCAGGTGACTGACTTTGAACTTCTCACTGGTAAACATTTCCTCTGGAGTATCATTCCCAAGAGCACTGTGGGATATTTTGTTCTGCACATAAACTACGGTTCTAGCTGCTTCGTCCCATAAGTGCATAGGTAAATCTTGATCATGGATCAGGGCTTCTATTGATTCCATGATAGATCTATTCTTCCTTTCTACTACTCCATTCTGTTAAGGATTATAGGGAGTGGTGAGATCCCTCTTAATCCCAGCTTCTTTAAACAAATCCTTAAATTCACTTGATGTGAATTATCCTCCATTGTGTGATCTCAAGATCTTGATCTTATTTTCAGCGATATTTTCTACAAGATCTTTAAATTGTTTGAACTTCCCAAATACCTCATATTTTCTCTTCAAGAAATAAATCCAAGTCTTTGGGAATAATCATCAATAAAGGAAACATAATAACCATACCCGCTTAGAGAAGTAGTTGACATTGGACCACATACATTTGAGTGAATAATGTCCAATATCCCTTTCGCTTTATTGTTGTTTCTTGCGTGGGTTCTTTGTATTCTTTCCTTGTGCACATCCCTTGCAAAATCCTTCATGCTCAATTTGGATATTTGGTAAACTTGTTTCTACTTTGCTCACGATTGGAAATTCTTTGTCTTTTATACGAGCAAGTATTCTATGCCATAACTCACACGAGCTAATGGTACTGGATGTTAAAGTTTAATATGAGTGTCCATTTAATTTGTAGAGTCCTCCTTCTTCAATTCCAATCATGACTGCATCATCTATTTCCTTTCCTTTTGGCCACATGAGCACTTCACCATCTACAAATGCAACTATGAAACCTTTCTTATCTAAAGCTGAGAGAGAAAGGAGATAATTTTTCAAACTTGGGACATATAGAACTTCCTTCATCTTCATGGACTTTTCATATTTCAACTTATAAGAGGCTTCTCCCATTCCTTTAATGGGATATTGATAATCATATCCAAGCTTCACTTTGTGTGGAGAATCTTTCTGAATAAGACATGAGAGGGAGTCTTTGTAACATGTCATATGCTTGGAAGCACCATTGTCTACGAGCCAAGTGTCATTTCCATGTGAGACTGAACCTGTGAGGGATGAAATTAAGACATATTCTTCAGTGGATTCTTCATCTTCTCTATCCTTCTCCTCAATTGAGTCATCATCTTTGACTGCATAGGAATGAAACCATTTGTTCTTCTTGACATGTTCTTCTTTAAGGGGACAATTTCTTGCGATGTGTCCCATCTTATGACATGTAAAACAGTGAAAGCATGAGAATTCCCTTTCATTCCTTTTACCTCTTTGATATCTTCGAGGTCTTCCAAGCGATTTCTCATGATTCTTTCTCTTGTTCTTTTCTTTCTTTGTATGTTCCTTCACAGCTTGGTCTTCATTGTCATTTAACTTCTCTTCTCTGTTTGTTATTATTTCTTCTTCGTGTACACATTCTTCCCATAATCTACTGAACTTGCCCAACTTCCTTCTAGCACATATTCCTTTGATGAAGGACTCTTAATCCCTTGGGAGACCATTCAAGGTGGTCATCGCAATTTCTTCTTCTTCTACCATGTCTCCAATAGCTTCTAATTGTTCTTTAATCTGGGACACTCTTGTGAAATATGAATGCATGGTTTATTCTTTCTGAATCTTCACACTCTTGACTTGGTTTCTCAAGGTCATTCTTTTGTTGATGCCTCTCCCATCAAATAGACCGCAAAGTGCATCAAACATTTCCTTTGGAGTATTCTTTGAAGATATTTGAGGGATCAAGTGATATTTGATAGAATCAACTATGGTCCTCTTACCCTTGACCATATCCTTCTTGTGCTTCAATTTGGATTTGTCCCCTTTTGGTTCTTGAAATTCCTTTTTTATGTAGCCTTCTAAGTCATTTTCTTAAAGAATGAGCATGACTCTATACTTCCATGCTATGAAATTCTCATATCACTCAAGCTTTTCTTCAATCTTGGTATTGTTTGTCATCTTTAATAAATGAGAACCTCAAATGGAAATATAGGAAGTAGAACTTACTAGTAAGAAAGTTGTTTGAGGAAACTATTTCAGGATAACTTAGGGTTTGACAAAGAAACCCTAATTTTTCACCTTGGAGGTCTTGAATATGTGAATGGAGTAAAACATGCACCTCCCTAAGGCAATATGAGTAGTGGAGTCCTTTCTCCAAAACTGTGGACATAACTTCAAAAAATCTAACACTCTAGTTTCTCTCGACGGTAGTGTTAGGGCAAAAAATGAAAATTCTTGGATTTGGAATCTGTCGCCACAAAAAGATGGGCCCTCCTAGGACGAGTTAGATAGACCTTCTTTTTCATCTGATCTGAAGAGGGATTTTACCAGAACAGTAAATTGTATCTTGTTGAACCGTTGCATAAGTTGTTGCACAATGACTTCTTTTAGGTTGGCTCTGGTACCATGTTATAATTTTAAAAATTTTATGCCAAAAATAATAGGATCACTGAAAGAAAGACAATCACAGTAGAAAAAAGAGAACACAAATATTTATCCTTGGAAACCCTCGTGGGGGAGAAAACCCAACAAAAATTCCTTGACATAGAATTCAATCAAGTATAGTGTAAAACCCCAAGAACAAGACAAGCAAATTCCCCTCTTAGTTGGACTCCTTCTCTGTATTGCCCACTTACGTGAGTGTAAAGTGTGTCCAAATGAGGGATGCACCTCACCTATTTATACTCATCAAGTGAGTGATGTTAATATTTCATATGCTTAGTTAGATATCATTAGTGTTTAATCCAAATTCACAATAGTAGCATATGCAGAATCACTAAAAGAAACACAATCATAATATAGGCATAGATTTATCCTGGGAAACCCTCAAGGGGAAGAAAACCCAGCAAAAATTCCTCTATATATGTATAAGACAAAACCCCAAAATAGGTGATCCTCCTCCTTGCTGGTCTCTCTCTCTCTCTCTCTCTCTCTCTCTCTCTCTCTCTCTCATATGTGTAATACACAAGTGAGTGTGTGTGTGTGTTCAAATGAGGAACACAACTCCTCTATTTATACTCTTTCTGTCACTTGAATTTTACCCTAACAAGTTGGCCCCACTAAACTAAATGGGATGACTTCACCTATGAAGACTCAAAACAATTTTATATTATATTCATTGGGGTACTATTGACCCAACTTACAATGGAGGTTATACCTCATGAATCTATGATGACAAAATACAATAGTAACATCCCGATGGAGGAATAAGACATCTCCCTTGGGGTACATCAATAAAATACTAAAAGAATATTCTTCAAAGTTACAATATTTCAACACTCCCCCTTAATGAGAAGGGTATTCTACTAACAACAATGTCATCAAGTATAGGAGTAATGAGAGAGAGCATCTTCAGCAATATTAAGTTAATACATCTATACATCATAGGAAGTTTTCAACAATCATCAGCAACTGGAACAGTTACTGGAATGTCTTCAATATCTTTAGTACTGGAACATCATCTTCTACAACATTGAGCCTTCATCTTCTGCGGCACTCGATCACTTGATCCTATGCAACAACACTTTGATCTTCTTATCCTTTGCAGCAGCACTTTGATCTTCTCGATCCTTTGCAGCAGCACTTCGATCTTCTCGATCCTTTGTCGCAACACTACCTACAGTACACATGATCTATTTGCAGGATGATCAATCCCTATCACTTTAGGACATATGTCCAAGGATGATGCAATCTTCATCAACCTACTCCCCCTTAACGATGAGGGTCCATAGTATCGACCAATTGGATCGTCCACAAATGAATGTCAGACCAAATTGTCTACAACTTAATGTATATCATGTTCACAAATGAATGTAGGACCTATCATCCACAAGGACTCATCGTAGACCATCCTCATCCTTTAGAGCTAGGACCACTCCTAAGCGAGTGTTATTTTCTATGGCATCTACAAGTGAATGTAGGCATACTCTCCATGCAAGAGTATCGTTTGCAACTGAATGCAGATCTCGTCCACATCTGAATGTAGGACTTGTCATCCGTAAGGACTGATCATAGACCATCTTGATCTTGTTAAATATAAGACCACTCCCAAGCGAGTGTTATTTTCTACGGCATCTACAACTGAATGTAGGAACACTCTCCATGCGAGAGTACTGTCTACAGGACCATCCTCAGCTAGTAAGAGCTAGGACCACTCTCAGTAAGAGACTGTTATTGTCCACAAGACCATACTCAAAAGAGGATACTATCATCCACAAGCAAATGTCGGACCTCATCAGCATCTGTATGCGCACTTGGCCTCTTTTGTAATGGAACATCACTGCCATCCCATCATCAATGACAATCTCATAATCACTCCCCCTTTCCAATAAGGGTTGTATCATCAACCTACTCCCCCTTTCCGAGGAGGGTTCGTATCATCATCTTTCCTTCTTGAAAGGAAGATATGTATCATCATCATTTTTCCTCATTGCAAGGAAAGTATTTTTGTACTACACCAATCTTGTCACTGAAGTATTGAAACTTTACTCGAGATAGAGGCTTGGTCAGAGCATTAACAACTTGCTCATTGGTACTAACATATTGGAGTTGCATAGCTCCCTTTTTGTACCATATTCTTTGATTTATCATGGAACACAGTATTATCTGTCATCTTTATACAACTCTGGTTGTCACATAGAATCATTGCGATATCCAAATCCATGTCAAATAGGCATGACATCAGCTTCTGAATCCATATGGATTCACAACTAGCAGATCAAGCTGTTGTGTACTCTGTTTCAGTCATGTGGAGAGAAACGCTGAATTGTTTCTTGTTAAACTATGAGATCATGGCAAATCCCAAACAATAACATCCACCTAAGGTGCTCTTCCTGTCTGTGGCACTTCCTGCCCAATCTGAATCTGTATATCCATATATTTTGTAGTCATGATCTCTATCATGGTATAGTCCAAAGTCTATCATACCTTTTAGGTACCTCATCACATGCTTTGCAACTATTAGGTGAACATGTCTAGGTTTAACTAGATACTGAACTAGGATATTCATAGCAAAGCATATATATGGCCTAGTATTCGTTAGATACATTAACGAAACAATAATCTGTCTGTACTAAGTCACATCCACTAACTCTGATGATTCATCAGATAACAGCTTCAGGTTGGTATCCATGGGTGGCTATGGATCTACAATCCAACATATCAAATCCTTTGAATATTTCCACTGCATACTTTCCCTAGTTCAGAAAGATTCCTTTGGGGCTCTGCCACACTTCCAGCCCGAGAAAATATTGCATCAATCCAATGCAAGATCTTTCATCTTGAATCCTTCAGCTAGCTTCTTCTTGCTTTCTGCAATTTGTTTCTCATTTCCTGTCAAAAATAGATCATCTACATATAGTAATAATATGATAAGTTCATCATCCGTAACCTTAAGGTAAAGGTTAGGATCAACTTTACTTTTGGTAAAGCCCAAGCTTGTCAATAAGTTATCTATTCTTTCATACCAATATCTAGGAGCTTGCTTTAGTCCATACATATCGTTTTTCAACTTACACACATGAGTCACTCTGTCTTCGACCTCAAATCCTTGTGGTTGTTCGATGTATACTTCTTCCTCTAACACACCATCCAGGAAGGTTGTCTTTACATCCATTTGATGTAGATTTCACTTCATCATGGAAGAAAGTGCCATGATGGTTCTGATGGAAATGTACCTTGATACTGGCACAAATGTCTTTTCATAATCAATTCCCTCCTTCTGAGAGAATCCTCTAGCCACAAATGTTGCCTTTAATTTTTCGATACGTCCATCAACAACATGTTTTATCTTGTAGATCCACTTGGAAGATACCATAATCTTGTTTTCTGGTTTGGGTACTATATCCCAAACATAATTCTTCATTATTGGCTAGTATTATTCCATCATTGCTTCTACCCATTCTTTCTTCTGTACAACTTCCTCGTAACTAGTAGGTTCTTGATCTACAACATCACACATAAAATCTACATAGTTGGAGAATGGATTTGATCTCTTGCTTATTCTTATGGAGCATTCTAGAGCTCCATACTTCTCTTCTTCTTGTATGATTTCTCTTACCTAAGCAGGTTTTCTATTTTGAGATATATCCATATTAGGGGGTTGTTGAGGTTCTATCATATCATGATCTTCTGATGCTACTATTTCAGGAGAGGGGTCAGCTTCTACCTTTATGGGAGGTACATCCTCTTCATGTACTTCTTCGAGCTAACACCTTCTGGATTTCTTAAGAGTTGTTTCTTCGTCAAATGTTACATCCCTACTAATATCTATATGATGGAATCCTGAAATGTATATCCTGAAGGATTTGGAGACTTCACAATATCCAACAAATATTCCCTTCTTTCTGGAAGGATCCAACTTGGTTCTCTTCTCTTTTGGAATGTGTACGTATACTGGACAACCAAATATCTTGAGATGGTTCACTTCAGGTTTCTTTCTTGTATACATTTATTTAGGAGTCTTGAATCCAATGGAACTATGATATAATATACTATACACATACACAGTTGTTCCTATTGCTTCGGCCCATAGATGCATGGGAAGGTCTTGATCATGAATAATTTTTTTCACTGCTTCCATAATGGTTCTATTCTTTCTTTCTACAACACCATTCTGTTGGGGATTGTTGGGAGTGGTTAGTTCCCTCTTGATTCCAGATTCTTTGCAGAAGGCTTCAAATTCTTTTGAAGTATATTCTCCACCATTATTTGTTCTGGGTGTCTTGATTCTTCTTTCTGAATGGTTCTCTATCAAGTCTTTGAATTCCTTGAATTTCCTGAACACTTCACTCTTTTTCTTCAAGAAGTATATCCATGTCTTTCTTGAATAGTCATCAATAAATGTAACATAATATTCATATCCACTTAAATATGTGGAGTTCATAGGACCACATACATCATAATGAATTAATTTGAGCGTACCTTTAGTCTTTGTTTCACTCTTTGAAAATGGATTCTTGGTATTCTTTCCTCTTGCACATCCTTTGAAAGTACCTTCATGATCGATCTTCAAATATGGTAAACATGTTACCACTTTTCTCACATAGGGTAATTCTTTGTAGTTGATGTGAGAAATCCTTCTATGCCATAGTTCACTTGAGCTAGTTGTCTCATGGACAAGGGTTGTTTCTGGATGTCCCTTGAGTTTGTACAATCCTCCTTCTTCACCAATGACCACAGCATATTCAAGTGTCTTTCCTTTGGTCCACATGAGTACTTGTCCATTTATAAAAGAAACTCTATATCATTTCTTATCTAATGCTAATATGGAAAGTAAGTTATTTTTCAAACCTGGCACATATAGTACTTCCTTCATCTTCATGGAGGTTCTAGAGTCAAGCTTGTAGCTTGATTCACTAATGCCTTTGATGGGATATTGATAGTCATCTCCTAATGATACTTTCTGACGAGATTTCTTCTCTTCAAGTCTTGACATAGTATGCTTATTCCCCGCCATGTGCTTTGAACCACCACTATCAATAAGCCATGTATATTCTCCAAGTATTACAGACCCAGAGAGTGCATAGAATAGTACATATGCTTATACATCTTCTTCTTTTACTTAGCTCTTTTGAGGTCTTTCTTCTTCTTCATCATCCTCATCTTCAGCTATATGAGCATGATGTCTTTTTTGTTGTTCTTCAATTAACACTCTCGGGAAAGGTGTCATATCTTATGGCAGTTATAACATTGATATTTGTAGTAGTCTTTCTTCTCATTGTTTTCTCTTTTCCTTTGAAACTTCTTTGGAGGTATATACTCCTTGTGACTATCATTCTTGAAGTTTGATTGTCTTCTCCTTCTGGTATAGGTGGATAGATCTTGATCATCTTCACTAAGTAGAGTTTCTCTGTTAGCTACTCTAGCTTCTTCTTGGATGAAATCTTCCCATACAATGTCAAACTTCATACTTTATTTTATGGCACACATAGTCTGTATGAATGAATCCCAAGGTCTAGTGATACCATTGAGAGCAGAAATAACTAGTTCATCTTTGTTAAGGGAGTCTCCAATGGCATTTAGTGTTTCCTTGAACTGGGAGACCCTTTTGAGGTAATATTGAATGGATTTTCCTTTACTCGTCTTGGTACCCTTTAGTTGAGATCTCAAATTCATATTTATGTTGATGTTATTTCCCTCATACATTCTGGAAAAAGAATCATACATTTTCTTTGGTGTCTTTTTAGATGACACTTGAGGGATCAAGTGATCTTTGATAGAATCATCAATGATCCTCATTGCCTTGATTAGGTCCTTCTGGTGCTACTCCTTAGCTTCATCTTCTTTCAGTTTTGCAACTTCATCTTTGGTGTATTTTTCAAGATCATTCTCTCTAAGAATGAGACCAATCCTATACTTCCATGCCAGGAAGTTTTCTGTGTCTTCCAGCGTGTCCTCAAGCTTAGTGCTTGGGGCCATCTTATCCAGGAGGTCACTAAAAATTGAAATTTCTCAAAATGAAAAGTTGACCTTACCAGGAGACGTGCTTGACTAAGGCGAGTTGGTTGGTACACTTGGTTTATAGAGATTCCAGATCTCCCCCCTTCAAAACTTGCTTGCGAGATTTTAGTTTCTGTAGATTTATGGTTATGGTTTTCTATAGTTTTCTTGTTTAGGGTCGAACTCGGGTTTGGATCTCCTAGAGATCCACCCACTCAAAAAATTTGATCTAGGGTTCAATAGATGTGCTCTAGGGAGACACAACTTTTTATGCAAGCAGGTCTTCAAAATCCCAAACTTTGTAGAAACCCTAATTTCTTGTCAAATGGAGAGGAGAGAGAGTTTCACCTTATGAAAGTTGTTCTATTCAGGCTAGCTCTGATACATGTTAAGATTTCATATGCTTAGCTAGATATCATTAGTGTTTAATCCAAATTCACAACATTAGTATATGTAGAATCACTGAAAGAAACACAATCACAAGATAGACGCAGATTTATCCCGGGAAACCCTAAAGGGGAAGAAAACCCAAAAAAACTTCTTCTATATATATGTATAAGATAAATCCCCAAAAAAGGTGATCCTCTTCCTTGATGGTATCTCTCTCTCTCTCTCTCTCCTATGCACTATACACAAGTGAGTGTGTGTGTGTGTTCAAATGAGGAACACAACTCCTCTATTAATACTCTTTTTGTCCCTTGACTTTTACCCTAACAAGTCGGCCCCACTAAAATGACTGGGCCAACTTCACCTAGGAAGACTCGAAACATTATTATATTATATTCATTAGGGTACTATTGACCTGACTCACAATGGAGGTTATACCTCATGACTCTATGATGACCAAATACAACATCCCGACTAAGGAATAAGACATTTCACTTGGGGTACATCAGTAAAATACATTTAAAATATTCTTCAAAGTTACAATATTTCAACAAGTGACCTAATAACCCATCAGGGCCGACCTGTTGCTCCAAACATGGGCGACTTAGGGAGACTCAAAATAACAATTATAAAATAATTTTGTGGGTACTATTTCCCTGACTTATAATGGAGGTTTTACCTCATGGCTTTTACATGACCAATTACATCAAGGACATCTCCCGAAGGAGGAATAATAATAATATAAATGTATAGTAAAATATCTTCCTAAGCTACATTTCTTCAACAAGGGATTGTCAACCAGAGGAAAGAAAGGTTGAGGCACTGACATCGGTTAAAGAACTAAAATTGGTAGAGGCAGGTTCAGGATCCCTACAAATAACAGTACCTGAAACTATGACTTATGTAGAACCATTATTAGGAAGAGTTTGCTCTCATCTATTCTATTCAAATCACATGGAATCAANGGGTCAGGATCCCTACAAATAACAGTACCTGAAACTATGACTTATGTAGAACCATTATTAGGAAGAGTTTGCTCTCATCTATTCTATTCAAATCACATGGAATCAATCTCCCTACCAACAATAATATCAGTTGAAGCACATAGTTAGTCATAGGATTGTGTCGCTGAAGAAACCTAGCTAGAATAAATTTAACTATCATGGTACACAACCTGACAGACATAATTAAGTACACCTAAGACTGGTAATCTCCTTCCATCAAATAACCAAAAAAAATACATTATGGTTTATCATCATTCAATGCATATTCCATTATATGAGGGTGACGAAGTACCTAAAAGGCACTAGTTCATTTGTGAGACTGTTTGGGAAGTTAACCTTGTCAATGACTAAGCTCGACAAATGGGACATTTTGTTGGTGCCCTCCAAAAACAAGCGCTTACCTAGTATATGAACTTCATTGAGAATCATCCTAGAACAAAGAACGAGATAAAGCAAAATTTTCTCGCATGTTTTCAAACTCAAGAAAGCATGCACGTAGATTCTAAAAAGATTAAATAAATCACACAAATGTCGAGAGAAACATTTCGAGAAAATGATGAAAGTTTCAAATATAGCCTTATCAATCAAATCTCATATCAAATCAACAAAAACCTTCTTATTCAATGTTTCATTATGGACCTCTTGCATAAAAATAGGACACCTTTGAGGCTGCATGAATTTACAATGTATGAAGATGATTTAAAGAAAGCACAATAACTTGAGTCTAACAACGACTTTTAAATCTTTCACACGGAGAAGACATTTTTGAAGGCAAATTGGAGACCTATGGAGAAGTTAATTTTGCTCGATGTTTTTCATGCTCAGGAGTAGATTCCATCATCAAGAGTAAGAATGCCTCAATGAAATGAAATGAATCATGTTTCAAAAAGTAGGTTTTACTTGTGCAAATAGACCAATAACCAACTTATTTTACTAACCAACATAGATCCATCTTAAACCTAGATCTATCAAGCACCAAGAGGTATTCAATTTCTTAATATGTAACTTTTTTTATCTTAATTTTTTTACACATTAAGAAAATATTTACATCTCAAGGTATTTGATATATATATATAACCAAAATCATTTGCAATTTTACTTCATTTTTATGGGAACATCATGCTACACAACATTACACGTTGCAACCTCTTCCCCACACTGGGTTGCACAGCACCTCGCTACTCTCGGTGCAATGAATTTAATTATTATTCATTTTATTTTAGAATTATGTTAAATTAACCATTATTAAATTTTTATTTCAAAATTTCAATTTAATTATATTATGTTAAATGAAAAATTAAGGGGAAGGGCAAATTATATGTTTTTTAAGGAATGAATAATAGGTTTCCAAGTGTCCATTAGGGTTAGGCCATCATCCCAATCAAATTTTTTTGGTTGTTTTTCAATCTGAGTTGCCTCTCTTATGCGTCTTCTATAGTAATGGTCTTCAAGGGCTATAACCTGAGCATCCTCAATACAAACATGGTGGTTAGTATTTGAAGAGTGCTCAACAACTTATTTTTTAACCCTACCATGGATGATATCAACATAGTGCTCTTTTAATCTTATTTTTATTAGGCAACTCGTTTCATCGATGTATGCATCACCACAGGAGCAAGGGATTGAGTAAAAACCTTTCTTTGGCTTGGGATCAATGTGGTCTTTTGCTTTATCTAATATCTTTCTAAGGGAGCTACGTGAGCGGAAATATGTTTTTATTTGTTTTCTTTTCAGAATTTTAGCAATCTTATCAGTAGTCCCTCAAATATATGGGAGATAAGACTTCATCACATAACGTTGCTTAGGTTTTTCATTGCCCATTAACCAACATCTTAGCTTTATTAAAAGCTCTCATAATATCTTTCTTTTTGTAACCATTATTTTGCAGAGCTTTCTCCATATACCTCAATTCATCATCTAAATTCTCCTTGCCTAAGATTCTAACAACTCTAATGGAAAGAGCATGTAAGATGCTCATCTTCTAAAAGGGGTGATGGTGTGAATCGACATGTACATATCTATTTTTATGGTTATTCTATGGGTATACTTGGTGAGCAAGAGAACCATATTCCTTTTTTTATATAAGGACATCAAGAAATGGAAGGCAACCGTTTTCTTGGATTTCCATAGTAAGATTAATACGTTCCAATTGGTTGTTCATATATACCAATAAATTATCAAGGTTCTATTTCCCATGTAACCAAATGAAATTTGTATCATCAACCAATATCTTCCATTCCTTAGGTTTTAAAGGATAAGTGTCCATGTCCTTCTTTTTAAAATACTCCATATAAATATTTGCTACCACTTGAGGCAATGAGGATCCCATAGAAACCCCATTGGTTTGCTCATAAATTTCACTAAGAAATGTGAAAAAGTTTGTCTTTAAACATATTCTAACCATATTGGCAATGTCTATACAAGCTATAAGGTAATTCTAAACTTAATTTTTTATTTTTACTCAATCTTTAATGGATTTAAGATAATATTGAAGATGTTTTGCTAATCATGGTTTTTGATAATGTAGTTCACATTGCACAACATGGTTCCCATGGCTGAAATCATTGATTATCATATGTGTGTATCCTTAACTTAAATTCTGCCCTATGGGTTTTCATAAAATCATGGCTATCCTCAACATATCCCGGAGAGTTCTTTATTTCTGAAAAAGAAAAATCCCGCAGAGTATCTTGGTCAAACCCATAGTCAATGAAAAACTCAGTGCAACATCCAAGATAATCTTTTTAATTTTAATTTTAATTTTTGGTTAAATATGATCCATTCTCATTGTAAAATCCATTTAGATGATGGAGTGACTTTCATATGTTGTTTACATAAGTATTATATGGATGTGTTGATGTATCTTTTGGTATGGTAATACTTTGTTTTCTTAATCTGTAAGTTTATCCATCTTACTGTCCATGTTGGAAAGGGCCCAGCATGACAGTAAGAGTAAATATATTTTAGTTAGTATACTTTATAATGTGTTGTTTTGTTTTTCTTTAGTATATTTACTCGTTTATGTATAAGCGTGAAGTGCATTCCATTTAAAAGTTTAATGAGTATTCTAAGTAAATTGCTACTGGACCATAACTAATGGATGAAGATCTAATTCCCTAGACAATTAGAATCATAAGAATATTCTTTGTAATAAAATATTATGATTTAGATTCTTTGTAATAAAATATTATGATTTAGAGTTATATAGCATTTGGGTCTCATAGTCTATTGTTAAATTACAATCTCATTGTGTTTAGTAATTAGATAGATCAATTTTATTAGTTTTAGATTATGAATTTACAATTTGATTTTATTTCATTGATTGAATGATACATCAGAACTTAAAAGAGCACAATATGGAAATGATAATTGTGTTAAACATAAATCTAATTTATAAAGTCAAAGCTACTACAAAGTTGTTAATGTCAAATAGATCAGTGGGTTAATATAGGTTGCATAATTAGGATTTTATCTCAGTTTTATTTTAGTTCTGAATTTAATTACTTACATAAGTTGATGGTTCACTAAAGACTTGAAAATATGAATTATTTCACAAGACATTGTAGGAACGTTTGATAGATGAAAGACTATAATTGGTACTTACTGGATATCAATCTAGTAATATAACCTTTGTGAGAATAGTTTAATCTTTATTTTATTAATTTTCATTTCAAATTGTTTGAAATTCCTTCATTAGCATAGGATAGGCTCTCATCTTGCATTTCCAATGCTCGTGTCTCAAAGTTTATGTTCCCCCGGGTTGATGATTTAATGTCTGGAAATTATACATATAATTTTACCGACATTTTTGACGTCGTTGTTGAGGAGATGCTAAAGGGATTAGAGCATTGGTAGTTTAGTTTTTCTTGTTTTTGCATATGATCTTTGTTGTACATCTTTTACAACTAGGAGCAGGAGACGATAAGACGCGAAGATGACCTCACTATATAATTTGTGTAGTCTAATATCCTGACACATTCACTTTAGTGAGTTTTCCTAAGACCTCGTCATGTTTGTTCAATATGTTTCTTTTAGTTTGTTTCATGGAAAGGGAAAAGCTTCTCATGTTAACAGGAAACTTAGTGATGGTAGGGCCTTAGTAGCATGAGTTGTATGAATACTTGCTATGCTTTGGAATTTGTTTTATCTGATATGATTAGATTTGTAATTAATTTCATTTCATTTTTGTTAAAATTCAATTATTTTAAGGTAATGTAAGAACCTCAATGCACTAATCCATGTTGTAAGACATGAACTATTTACCAGCAAGAAGAACTCAATAATGTTCAAGAGTTTGTCGAGTAAAGGAGAAGAATGCCACTCTAAGAACTTTTTGGAATCCTAGAAACAGTTGGAAACATCGCCAGATCTCAGGAGGAGAAAGTCTTGACAACAGTTAGGAACATATCTACATCTTAGAAAGTGATTGAAGAACAAATTTTCAATTGGAAACATAAAAAACAAGACCCATAAGAGACCAACAAACCATGTACTACATCTGATGAAGAGCAGACAAACGAACTGAATAATGAGGAATTTATAGCATGCATATCCTCAAATTATTTATGCATTTAAGAGACCAATCAACCATTAGTAGAAGATTTGCTAGTATGACAAGCGAGGATATACAAATTAGTGATAATGAACAAGTAAACCATGGGAAGCATGACTGAATTGAACTTTGGTTCCAAACAATTATTAAACTGAAGCATCTCTCTATTCTTCAACAATTCTTGACATCATATCAATCAGAGCAGTTGGTCCTTCATGTTTGGTATTTGTAAAAGTATTGTTTTCAAACTAGAATGTGAGCATATTTGTAATCATGTTACATACATGGTTACATTGGAAATACTCCTACACTTGAAAAAATAATTTCTCTTTCCAAGTAAAGTAGGATAATGTAGAGGAATAAACAAATAAAATAGTAAATATAAAAATAAGTTGAGTTATGAAAACTAGGTTACTTGTGCAATTGGGCGTGAGATTTACGTGAAAACCAAGCAACTGGTGGGAAAAAATCTCAATAAAGTTTTGTATGTTGGTTCGATGTTATATTATTGTTCTTCAAAATATTTTGTGTTTTATACTCATGTTGGATAAAGTGGGATTCATTTAGGTCCACCTTTCGAAAAATCATGTACCATCGACTCCAACATATTATCTAGAATTGAGATTGGAGATGCTTAAAAGTACCTTGGATTTGCATACATCAATGGCAAGTATCCTCGTTGTAAACAATGGGAATTCATCAAGGTCTCTTGATGGACAGATCTTGTAGGTGACCCTTCTTCAACAAATTTATTCGTACCTGTTAATATGTACTTAGGTGCCTTGGCACTCATTTTTATCAATGGCGAGTTGCCTTGAATTGGTTAATGATTTACATCATTGATCAATAATCCAATGATTTATTTCTATGTTTGACTCCAAGTAAATCCATTCACATAGATTGAACTGTACAAGTATGGGTTATATGTGAAAGCTATATTGTTTATAGTATTAACAACAATTTGCAACAATTTTTGTTTCTTTCCAGATTCATATTTCTAGAATTTCTAGAAGGTAGAAGAATAGAGATTTCAATGTTTATATCTTTACAAATAAATTTATCTTTGAGCATCATGGTTATGATCACACAAACCATGTGATGATGATTTATATTTCTATCTCATCACACACTTTGAATCATAGGATGTATTTGAAGTGTATTCGCTAATGGTCATCTCGTATATAATTTCTCCATAGCCTTGTGTAAACCATTCATCCCACCGTTCTTTGATAGCTTAAGCCATTTCAGTGGGAATTCAATACTGTCTTACTCCATTTTAATGTAGAGAGTTGATAATTCAATGACAAAGTAAAGTGTGACAAGATATAATCCAACATCTCTGCAAGATTTAGAAAATATTCTAGATTATGACCCTTGCAAGAAACTGTTTAGAAATGTAGGTTGGGTTCCTTTCTTTGGCCGGCTCCAAGGGTATAACACAGAGATAGCCATGGATTTTGCTAAGGGATTTTATGGAGAATTCACCCAAATAGGTGATTTGATTATGATTGTCACCAAGATAAACATATCCCGAGCAACATGACTTCCAATGAAAGGTCATGAGCGATGGTCCAAAATAAGAAATCGGAGAAGGAGGTATGTGCATGGTTGTTAGAACCTCAATATCGACAAGCTAGTTGGGACAAAGGTGTTCCCTATGAATGGATGAAACCGCAATGGAGAAATCCCATGTTGATTCTTCAAAATACCTCACTTGTGACGGCAGGTTTGTGACCACATATGTTTACAACATATATTTGTTGTTACACTTTGAGTCAGGTGATGAGTTGAATTTTCCATATTTTCTCTATAAGATCATGGGGAAAACACCTAATATGTAGTATGTTTTACATAATAATAGAGATTAATAACTTGGTTGATACCAACTTCAGAGTATCGTGAGGGGCCTAGATTTGCATTCTCTATATTATTTTCAATGTCTACTTTGCTTGACAGTTTTGTCTTCATCCAAATTTCCTTGGTTTGAACCAATTGTGTAATGGAAATTTGAAGCCAAAGAGAGGATTTCCCTATTTTGGGTTAGCATTTTCCCCCTGAGAGATTTGTTTTCTTTTTTCAATGATTGAAATTGTTGGGTTTGTCTTCATATTTAAGTTTGTTGTTGCTAAATAACTTTCTGCATCCTCTCATGCTAACTGTCATTTTTACAAACCTTATTCGTCACCGTGTAGATGCTAGGCAATGATAAGCTCTTCCTTCCTTCTCAGAACCCTTTTAATCTCCCTTACATTTGCACTGATATTTCAAAGTCCATCCATATGTGCAGGCGTGTTTTGATAAACAAGAGAGACAGAGGCCCAACCAAAACCAACATAGAGATTAAATGTATTCCAAGGATCAAGAGTGATGAATTCATAGGTAAAACCAACGACCAAAATACACAATTCAATCACAACAAGCAAAGTTGTTGGAAGGGAGACCCACTCAAAATGAAGTCCACCTAGCAACATCCCACCTACAAACAAAGAAAGATATCCACCCATTTGAAAACACTGGCAACCATAACTCTAGAGTGAGTGAGAGGGTGTCATAAGTACTATATAATTCATTTTGAGCAGAGGGATCTCATTAATTTGAATTTGATGAACTTGAAAAGGGGAGCTCATGAATGAACCTTCATCATTGTAAAATTAGCGGATTTGGTGTAAAGATGTTTCTCCATTTGTTTGCTAAACTCCTTTTCTTATTCTTGTGGCTAGATTGGCATGATTGTCTGCTTTTTTATTCTACTCTCGGATGACATGGTAAAAGGAGATGTCATCGACCTTTCATGATTCAATTTATATTCTATTTACTGTCCTAGAAAGGGGATTATTAGATGTGGATATTAGCCATAGCATGAACCTAACAAGAATCGACAAACCCCTAGTTACAACTAAATGCTTGATTTGATTTTTGATTGCTCACCATGATTTTGATTCCTTGGAGTAGAGTAGTGACTTCTTCTTGATTGTTTGGAAGAATTCCCCATCCCCATTCATAATGCAATTCTTGTGTTCCTCTGGGGTCAGTGTGGACCTCCCCACACCTACCTCCCCTAGGTTTCCTTTAGAATCTTTGTCAAAGGAGAAAAAGGAATGGTCATGAGGGAAAATCCATTGATTCAATTCTTCATCTGAGAAATGAAGTTGCTAATTAATCATGTTGAGTATAGGAGTATTCTGTCCAAAAAAAATTATTAATCCAGATTCTCTCCTCTAAGTCCATTTGTGTGACGATGTGCTTTGAAACTCACTTTAGCAACTACAAGTATGAGATTTTGTTCTTCTAAGTTAAAAAAAACAAACTTGTTTCTTGCGAGCCACACTTTCCAACATAACTACTCGGGAATATCTTCCCAAGATAATTTTAAGGGAGGTTTATTGGAAAAGGAATTTGTTTTCACAACCATAGTAGCAGGGCTACCATGATGCAGATCAGGCTTGTCAGAGGCATGAGCCAGTCCTTGGGTTGAGTTGAGCACATTTTCTTCTAGTGATCATCGATGGTATAGCTGGTCAAATCCATTTCTATTGATTAGTAGCGGTATCCGATGACATGAATTAGCCTTGGATGACCCATTGAGATGGACTTGTTGTAGCCACAATTCACTTAATAGAGTACACAATTGGTATATTTCCCTTGCTCCTTGAGCAATCAGATTTGGTTTCATGGTGATCATCAAAGACTGGTATATGGTTGGACAACTATATATGTGTATTTGGGTGGTACTAAACAGTCTCTCTCATCTTATTAGCTTTAAATTGGCATGGTAACTAATGTTGGTGATTATTGTATTGTAGTTCTCTCGTAGAAGTTTTATTCTGAGTTGATCTGTGATTTTGAATGCTAAGCCCTTTTTATATGCTCACTAGTATTTCCTGCCTTATGCATACTTAGTGTTACCATGTTATTTTTGCATCACCTTTTCACTTTCATCCACCCATTCATTTCTTCTATATTTTAAATTGACCCTTGACTTGGACCTTGACTAGTGAGATTGAAGAGAACCCCCTACTTAGACCTCTGTTTTGGATAGACTCCATGTTTGTATTGTGTCTCGGCTCTGGAATGTGTGGCCTGGTTCCTCCCTTCTACTTGTATGATGCCTTGTGGAATGGATGTGTAGCTTGCGTCACCAGATTGTCTTCCTTTAGTCCTTGAAGCAAGTTGTCACTTCAATCATTACAAACATCAATATAAATGATTTATGTATATGTGAAATGCTAGCCAAAAGGCTAATGAAATGAATTGCAAATACCCCTGATGAAAGCTACGACGAACAGTTGTGCTTTTAAGCACATGTAAAATCGTAAGGGGGTTACAAATGAAATCAAGGGCCAAATAAAAGTAGTAGTTAAATAAATGCTAAATACAAAGATTGTTGGCCATGTTATGTAACGATAAATTCACGAATCCCATAGGTTTGGATGTGAGATGGAGTAAGGGACAACTAATTCTAAGCGTCCCTTGAGATATCTTATACCACAATTGCTGCTGTACTCAATGCAAGGGTCCTTGAAAACATCCTCGTGGAGCTTGAATCAAGCTTAGATGTGAGTAGAAGGAAATTGGTTAGAGTCTACTGGAAACCTTCCAAGCCCTCTACCCATATGTGAGGCACCCCCTTTGCTTAGTGTCCTCTATATGTCATATGTCTAAGTGGATTCCCTTGTTCCTTGTTATTTGAAAGATCACTATGTCAAGGCTCATAAATCAAAATCTCCCTTACCCTATCCTTGTTGCATCCACCTCACCCATCATAGCAATTTGACTAGGTTTATAAGTGAGCATGTATAAAAGACTTCATTAAAATTCATGTGTTTACTCTAATGCAAGTCTTGTCTTTATTGGATTTATTAATTTATCATCGTTATCGTGTTATGTTATTATAGTTAGCTAATAATATGAATAAGAGAGGATCCTTTACCCCTTATGCACATTGGATTTATCATATTTTAGTTCAGTGATTAGATTGGTTATTTTTTACTTGGTCAAACTTAGTTTGACTTGGTCAACACGGGTCCTAGGATGGATGTGGTTACAATTATTCCGTTGTTGTGTTTTGATGCCTTTGGAGGCCATTTAGACCATTCGAGTGCTCCATAAATGCAAAAAATTTGTTCAATATAGTGATTGGGTGAATTTTTAATGAAATGGACCAATTTTTAAAAAAAAATTGAGGGCCTTCCACCAAAAGCGCTTTTGGGCTATGACTAATGAGTTTTACTAGATTGCTATTTTTTGGAATTTTTGGTGCAGTAATATTTTCATTCTAAGTAGCAAAAAATGAAGTTATGTGCATTTTAAGAATTTACGGAGCATTTCAGATAATTAATTATAAATTATCAAGTGACCATGGCTACCTTAGGAAAATTGATTTGGTTAATTCATGGCTAGGAAATGTTGTGGGATGATATATTATGATGTATTTTGGCTCTATGGATCATTCTCCATCATTATTTCTCGGCATGGGGTCCACACTTATTATTTTGGATTATATAGAGAGGACTTCTTCCTAGTGGAGATACCATTTTTGGTGTTGTTTTCAAGGAAGTAGAGGATTACTTATGGTGTTTGTGAGTCGTGTCCTTATGTGTTCATATTATGATCATGTCAGATTTGGATTTAGATTTGGTGAATGTATTTTACTTTTGTTTAATTATTTCAGTCACCTATTTCTCTCCATCGCATTTTACTTCCCCAACGACTTATCCTTTGGTGAGTGGGATTATACATTTCACCTGGTGAATCTACAACGTGACTCCATTGAGAAGTGAACTCATTCCATAAATCATAATGAATTCTGATTTTTTTCTCCAAATGTCCCAATACATGAAAGAAAGAAATGAAAATGTAACCATGTATAAAAGAAAAAAGGAGGAAAGAAGAGAATGGCGATCAACATATCGGTATGAGGATTATTTTGAGTATTCCTATGGGTATGAACCACAATGTCAAAACTATTATGATACCTATATTTTTCATCATTTGTCAAATGTCCAACCTTCTAAAGTAGTTGTCCCAAGCACCTTGAGTTAGCCAATTAGTAAGCATCAAACCTAGCCACGGCCTTGCAACCAAATAAATTGGTTGAATGATTCTAGTAATCTAGTTAGACATCCAAATCAAATCCCAAGTAGAAAACCTATAGTAGTTAGAACGTGATCTAATCCATCTCCTTTTGAATTCTCTGAAATATATGGAGAACCTCATCCTATGCTAGATGATTACATTAAAAGGTTGCCTTGTTTCTATGGAAAAAATGCCATATATATTGAAGATCATTTGGATGTCCTTTGGTATTATATGGAAACTCAAGGTACGGCCCAATGAAGATCTTTATATGAAGGCCTTAGGTGATTCTTTAGGCTGAAATACCAAGTTATGGTTTGATCTTTTAGCACCGGTATCCATCACTGGGTACGACATGTTTACTAAGTTAGAGATGAATGGGGTGAAAACATTGATAAATCCATAGAATAGCAATCAAACAATGATTGTGTTGATGAGGATCAGTTTGATGATGATAATCAGGAAAACGATGATGAAATAACTAATGATTGTCCGTATCAAATTTATTTCTCCTCTCTTGATTCAACAATGAATGTGCCTTTGATTGATCTTTTAAGCGAGCCTTCCATTCGTAGAAATGTCACTTAGTATTTGAATACTATCCTCAATGAATCTCATGATGACAATGAGCAAAGTTCGGCCCCTCAAGAGTTTGACGTGAATATTGACCTAGAAGGGGAACTCAATAGGACCATACACGACACTTTGTCATCATTACCCAAAGAAGGCACAAATGATGAGTTCGATCTGACTCATGAATGGGAGCCCATTGATTACCATCAAGAGAAATATGAGTTTTAGCTCCCCACTTGAAATCCTATCCAAGAGCCATTAGAAGAGAGAATGTGTAATCATTGAATGGTTGGCGATAATTCGAATCAATGTCCTAACGATCCTAGTTTTGATTCATCCTCTGATCATACCATCGAAGAAAAAGATGAGGATAGTCGGAATATGTCGGATGAGTCATATGATTATGTGATTGAAAATCAAATTAATGAGAAACCTAGGGGTGATAAGAGTGTTCTTTGTTGCACCTTTCAAACTCCTTAATCACTTACAAAGAGCCCTCAAATGATGAATCAATCATTTTCCTAGGTAATTCCTATTCCCATAAAGTGAATTTCAACCCTGCTCCAAACCTTGAAATCATTCCTGGAATCAAGAGCATCATTGATTTGAAAGAATTTCTCTCTTATCAAATTCCTAGGTCAATCATTCCAATCCATATGGGAGAAAATATATGTTAGTATTTTCTCAATTTTTAGAGTCTTCCTGTATGGGTTTGTGTTCTAGTCAAGCTTTTGCTTTCGATATTTTCAATCAGGAGTCTGAGAATTGTTGCATAATTGGAGAAAAGGTGCTTCATTTCCCTTTTCAGTCATCATTAATGAATAACATTTTTCAATTTATCAATCTTTCTTATGGATGGCTAGAGAAGGTGTATAAAGATCAATTTCATATTTTCTTCATTTATGAACAACAAGTGGGGCTAATATCGATCTTAGTTTCATTACATTACAACTTGTCCCTGTTTGGTTCTTCCATTCTTCCCAGAGTAAACAAAATTGAGTGTCCTATCAAGTAATTTCCTAGAGGGGTTGAATAATGTGTCATATTGTCTTCTTCCATCAATGTTAAACCTGCATTATTTTTATGATCCTATCGGTATCTTGATATACAAAGTTTGCAAAAATCAGTCCCAACCCTGGCATGATTTCATTTCGCCTTATATGTATATTTCTTTGATTTTCAAACAACAAGTTAGAATGGCTTAGATTTTCATCCAAATTACTTTTAAACCATTTTTTACTTGTTGTATCATTAATTGTAAATAAAGACAAATTCATCATTTCGGCAAGTGGCTACATTGGATATATGATTTTACTTAGCACTTGTCTGATTGGTTAGAGTAGGGTAGGTAGAACGAATAAGCTCATTTGAGTATTAGGAATTGAGTTCTTTTTTTCTTTGTTTCTTTTTTCCAAGTGTTTTTCTTAGATTGAGTCTAGTCAGTTTGCTTGTTTGAGTGTGTTTGATTGATTAGATTAGATATTTACTTTTAGCATTTCATTTCAGTTTTTGTTTTGATATCCATATATTCCCACTGACATTTATTCTACAGATATTGGCAGAATCTTTGCTTGATGCAGGAATAGGTACATTTTGAAGATGAAGCAGATGATCGAGTGCACGTCCGTGGATTGATGAGAGGGTATGAGGACCGGAGATTTATAACGTTCTTAAGCACTCTCTCCCTTAGAGCACTTGTCCCAGATGGAGCCAGATGTTGTCACATCCATAGTAGCAGGGATACCATGATGTAGATTAGGATTTTCAGAAGCATGAATCATTCATTAAGTTGAGTTGAGAACATTTTCTTCTAGTGATCATCGATGGTACAACCAGTCAAATCCATTTATGTTGATCAACAGCAGTATCCCATGATTTTACTTATCCTTGGATAACCCATTGAGATGGGCTTGTTGTATCCATGGTTCACTTAGTAAAGCATGCTGCTGGCACTTTACCCATGAGAAATCAAAGTTGGTTTCATGATGATCATCAAAGACAGGTATATGGTTGGATATATATATAAATGTGTATTTGGGTGCTACTAAATTGTCTTGCTCATCTTATTAACTTTAACTTGACATGGTAACTGATGTTGGTAATTATTGTATTATAGTGCTCTCATAGACTTGTTATTATGAGTTGAGTTGTGATTTTGAATGCTAAGCCATTTTTATATGCTCACTAGTATTAACAACCTTATGCAGACTTAGTCTTACCTTGCTATTTTGGCATCATTTTTCATCTTCATCCACCCATTTGTTTCTTCCATATTTGAAGGTTGACCCTTGACTTGTGACATTAAAGACGTTGCCCCCATTTGGACCTCTGTGTTGGATAGACTTTATGTTGTATTGTGTCTCAACTCTGGAGTGTGTGGACTGGCTCCTTCCCTTCTGATTATATGATGCCTTGTGGAATGGATGTGCAGCCTGTGTCACCGGATTGTCTTCCTTTAGTCCTCGAAGCAAGTTGTCACTTCAATAATTACAAACATTAGTATAAATGTTTTATTTAAATGTGAAATGCTGCCAAAATGCTAATGAAATGAAATGTAAATAACCCCAATGAAAGTTGTGAATTGTTGTGCTTTTAAGCATATGTAAAATTGTAAGAGGGTTACAAATGAAATCAAATACCAAATAAAAGTAGTGGTTAAATAAATGCTAAATCCAAATACTGTTGGGCATGTTTTGTAATAATTAATTCCTCATGGACCCTTGGTTTGGATATGAGATGGAGTAAGGGACAATTAATTCAAAGTGTCCCCTAGGATCTCTTACACCACAGTTACTTATGTACTCAACGCAAGGGTCCTAGAAAATATCCTCATGGAGCTTGAATTAAGCTTGGATGTGAGTCGAAGGAAACTTGTTAGAGTCTACTGGAAACCTTCCAAGCACTCTACCCATATGTGAGACAGCCCCATTCCCTATTGACCTCTATCTGTCATATGTCTAAATGGATTCCCTTGTTCCTTGTTCTCTACAAAATCACTGTGTCGAGGTTCATAAGTCAAAATCTCCCTTACCCTAGCCTTGTTTCATCCACCTCACCCATCATAGCAATTTGACTAAGTTTGTAAGTGAGCATGTATGAAAAACTTCGTTAAAAATCATGTATTTACTCTAACGCAACTATTGTATTTATTGATTTATCACCATTATCATGTTACTATTTTAATAGTTGGGTAATAATATTAATAAGAGAGTATCATTTACCTCTTATGCACATTGGATTGATCAGATTTTAGTTCAGTCATCAGATTGGTTATTTTTGAGTTGGTCAAACTTTGTTTGATTTGGTCAATGTAGGTCCCAGGGTGGATGTGGTTACAATTATTCCATTGTTGTGGTTTGATGCCTTCGTAGGCCATTCAGACCATTCCAATGCTCCAAAAATGCAAAAACTGGTTTAATACAGTGATTGGGTGAATTTTTAATGAAATGGACCAATTTTTATCAATTTAAAAAAAAAAAATATTTGAGTGTATTCCACCAAAAGCGTTTTTGGGGTATGAGTAATGAGTGTTGCCAGATTGCTATTTTTTTGAAATTTTTGGTGCAGTCATATTCTCATTATGAGCAGCATAAAATGAAGTTATGGGCATTTTAATAATTTACAGAGCATTTCAAGAAATTAATTATAAATGATCAAGTGACCATGGCTACCTCAAGAAAATCGATTTGGCTAATTCATGGCTAGGAAATGTTGTGGTATGGTATATTATGATGTATATTGGCCCGATGGATCATTCTCCATCATTATTTATCAGCATAGGGCCCACACTTATTAATTTGGTTTATATAGGGAGGATGTCTTCCTTGTGGGGGCGCAACTGACCTTAATGTGTGATGTATTGTCACATTATATCTTATTGTCATGTATAAAGGGTGGCACCTAGGGTGAATAAAGCCCCTAGGGGTGGGCCCTCATCATGTACCACACTATTATATTATTTCATTATGATGTATCTGACTTAGGATGGGTGTCAGAGGAAAAATTTGTACCCCCACTTTATGTAAGCTTGATCCATGTATTAAGTAAAAGTTAAATCTCCATCGTTGACGATATTTTAATCTCACCTATCAGATAAAGTTGGTTAGAATGTGTACATCTCTTCTCCTATTTAAGAGAGATGTCTCCACCCTTGTACAGTGACTCTTAACTCTTAGAGAATTGGAATAAATAGATTTTTGCATAAATTCTTGGCTCTTCTTTGTGGGATGTTCTTGTTCTTGATTGAAAAGTATATTTATCTTGGCATTTGAGTAATTTCTAGAAGTTTCAAAATGTTTTGGAAGATATATTATTTGCTTTCATTAGGGCAACTTCACTTGAGCGTTTATTAGGGACTCCCCAACTCGTTTCACTTGAGGACATTGACTTTGATATGGGGGTTTTCAATAACATCATTTGATATTTGATATGCTCTATATTTATCTTGCATCAATAGTTTCTTTGCTTTCTATAGAAAACCCTACTTCGGTAGTTTGATTGTGCAAGGAGAGAGGCACACTACCTCCATTGGGAAAATCGATTTCACTTGAAGCTTCATCCAAATTTCTCCAAATTGATCGAGACAAGACAGATCATCATTTGCAAGGAATATACAAGATTTTCCGAGTAAGATCTACTCTATATCCATTGTTTTAGGTTTCTATTCCATTAGTCACAAAAATTAAAAGTTAAAACCCTCATTTTGTAACTAGGAAAATTTTGGGGACCACATCACTTAGAATCTCAAAATTCCAAAACTTGGGTATTTATGGCCATCCCTCAAAATCCCTAGATCTCGTTAGGATTCATCTTTGGAATCCATCTTCCCAATTAAATTAGGCACTGGCACTTTGGGAAATTCGCCCTCCTAGGGTTTGGAGCTTGTTTTCTTGTGTTGTGGCTTTCCCTTGCTTGTAATTTCTTTCACATCACTAGATCTAACATCCAATAAAATCAAGTAAGTGCCAGGGTCTTTAATTTGTTGTATAGATCATTATCTTGGGCATTTTATTAATTTCTCACATCAATCCCCCTAGGGTAGTGGTTTTTCCATTCCTCACCTAACACTCTGAACCTGTATCAATTTAACTAATCAAGATAGTAGGAAATAATTCATCTGGGGTTATATTCTTTCATCCTAAACACTATCCCTTCCTTAAAATCCTCTCTTGCTAACTACTTTTTGGATCTATGGTTTCTTCACAGGTCATCTTAAGTTGAATATCAATATTGAGATCTGTTGTCATGTCTTATTTAGGGCCTCCCCCTTAGTCATTTATTAGCTTAAAGTGAAGAGAATATTGATTGGTGTGGCAATCAGTACATATCTAGGGATTGGGATCCTCTAGGTTCACCTCTTCATTTTCTTAACTCCTCTACCGTCCTATATAGCATAACTATTTGGGGCAACAAAAAGTTATGTGATAAAATAATTATTATAAACTTTTGGCAATTCTAGGAACATTTCTCTCCATGAGTTGGGTAAGGTTACCCTATTTTTGATCTTAAAGAAATTCGATCCTTAGACTTGTTTTGTATAGTTATCATCGAAGAAAAAAATAGGAGATGGCCTCTTCTGACTTTTTGCATAGAATGCACCTAAAGGGGCCTTCAATTCCCTAATTTTGAAGGTTTTTGTTGTGAGAAGCTTATCAATTACGATTACCCAACTAAAGGCGTTGACTTTGGGGAGCGCATCAAAATTCCAAATTACTTTCAAGATCCCTGTTTTAAATGGGTGAGGCAAGGAGTTCACAAGGGATTGATATCCAACCTTGATTGTATATTTTTGAGAGGGTTCCCACCCACGATGATCCGCGCAATAATATAATGAAACTTAGCAAAACAACAATTGAATATTTTTGAGCACCTCAACAAAACTCCTTTCAATAATTTTTAAAATAAAAGAAACCATTTGAGGAAAAGGTATTAGCATCGCTTAAGTCCAAATTGGTTAATCAATTATGAATTCCCAAGTCAAATATAATTAAAAAAATGTATACTCTTGGAACAAAAAAAATATGAAATAAATGATTAACAATTGAGGATTGGCACTATGTTTTTTTACATCACAATTCACCATGGCAACCTTGTGGAAATATGACAGTGACATAATTATGAGTTCACCTTGGATGGAAACATCACAGACTTTCATCTTAAACGTGAAGAAGAGGTTTTTAACATTCTCTTATATGAAGAAGAATATAACATCGTGGGATGTTACAATGAACTTAAATTCAACAATGCCCTTATAAAAAAACCTTGGAGATCATATCTCAAAAATGATCATTTAGGGTAATCAAAAGTCAATACAAAAGATGAAAAAATAATTAAACAAGGTTGTCGCTAACAAAGACAAAGAAATTTCTCGCCTTCGTAATCATAGTTAAAGATTGATCATGCATATTAAGAAGTTAAAAAGTGAAAAGAAGGTACAACAAGAAACCATGGAGCAACTTACCACCAAGTGGGCATTGATAGGTAAAGAAACATTGACCAATCATACTAAATTAGAGAAATATTTAGAAGTATAAAAAATAGAAGCTTATATAACAAGAATACAAATACATGGATGTCTTATCATCATCCTAATTATAAGTCATCATATTATTCAATGGACTAATCAAAGACTAAATTAAAATGAGAAACTAAGTGAAGATCCTATTATATTAAACATAAGATCAAATGTGGAATCTTATCATCTTCCAAATCACAAAAATCGCCGCCCCATAGTTCTACAAAAAATTGAAGTAGGGTGGTTTGACCCTTTCAAAATAAGATAGCTCTACTCAATGCTTCATCACTCATATCGCCTTGCATCATCTGTTAAATTTTTAGGGAAGTTAGGGTTTTTCAACAATTTAACAAACTTATGCTTTGATGCAAATCAAATAAACATAATACTGAAGTAAAAGTACAACAGTGGCAAAGAACTAGATAATAAAAAATTATAATTTTCATCTCTTTCCACTTTAACACTCCCAAAGGTCCATGTGTTAAAGTTATATGACTAAAACAAAATCATAACAATTGTAAATTACATAAGCAGTACAACTATACACTAATCTAACAAAAACAAATAAAAGCAAGTCTGATTTGGACCTTCATTATACTCATAAACTTTCAAATCAGACATTGTCTTCTCAGAGACAAGTCGCTGAAATGGAACAACTCTGACCCTTATCTGAGGGCATGGACACACCTAAGAGAGAGAGAAATTTTATAGGGTATAGTTAGATAAATACAATAGGAAGTTTAGCAGTCAAGCCAACCAAATCAACCAACAAAAAGTCATAAGGAAACTTCAAGCAATAGTGGAACCCTTAGCAACAATACTCAACCAAAGGGAAACCATACACGGGTTGTAAACAAACTGTAAAAGGTGTGTTTCCCACATTAACAACCCACAAAACAATTCATGGTGTAGTGTTAAGCCCCAATACAATGTAATAGTCAAAGCAACAAAGTAACAGTCCAGCAGAAGAACTAACAGTTCAAGTTATAAGGTGACAACCCAAGCAATGATAACCCACGGATTTAGGTAACAGCCTGTAAACAAGCCATAATAAACTCAAAAATCTCATGGTACTCTCACGATACCCTCTCACATGACTCAACAAGGTCATGGATCAGCCAAACAAACTCACAACACCCGTGTACATGCTCAACATAGTCACGGCTCAACAAGACAAGCACACAACAAAGTGACGGTGAAGTATCGTCCATAAAGCAGACCCACGTTGAATTAACAACCCCAACATAGGTCAAGACATCCTTGGTCAAGCTCACAGCAAGGTTCGACGCCCTCATGACACCTAGAGAAAGTCATGGTATCTCTCAAGGCAGCCCTAGCAGGTCACGACATCCATCATGGCAGCCCTAGAAGACTTGCAACAGTCACGGTCCATCCCTAGCATCCTTGCACTAGTAATGTACCAGCCCTAACAACCTTCAAACAGTCACGACCTATCTTTAGCAGCCTTCAACTAGTCACAACCTAGCTCAAACATATCAACAATGGTCACAACCCAACAAAACATTCTCATGGAAGCCCTAACAATCGTCATGTGTGAGGGAGAGGGAAATAACAACACAAACCCTTAGACATCAAGCCAAAAAGAGCAGCAACCTCATATCAGATGTAGATGAGCAGATCACATACCTTCTCTTTCTTTTTTGTCATAATGAGATCTAACACTATTTATAGGTTTCAAATGTCTTCTAGAATGATCAACCTTGAGACTTTAGGGGTTACTCAAGACATCCTAGCTTTTAGGAGTAAAACATAAAGTAATATATGTTGACCTAGGATAGGGTACCAAAGGTCAAGACGTCATACAAGATAAAATAGTAAAGTTAATTCATCATAACAAAAGGGTCAAGGTACCACATTGAAGTGTGGGCACTAGCACTAGGACCAACAAGGGGTTCACACAAGACCACAAGTCAACAAGAGGGGTCACAACAAAGTGGGAATACAACTCCTTCACCCACAAGACCAAGGTGTACCAACAAGGTGGGGAAACAACCCTTTTACCCACAAGACCAAGGTGCCAAACTTTTATATTCTCTATCAAGGTATATATTCTATAAGTGTTCCATACAATAACTAGAAGTTTTTATCATCACTATATAAGAAAGGTCCAAATTGGATGATGTGATCCTCTGGTCCTCCAGAATGCTCCTAAAGGTCATGTGCTAGTGACATCATCAAGGGGTGGTCAGTCCCTTGAGAAACAACCTAGCTTAACCATTTAGGAGAGGAGGACATCACACATCATCATCTTGGTTAATTAACCAAGATCCACCTAGTTAACTGACTAGGTATGTACCTGCAAGAACTACTTGGTCCTAGACCAAGAATCTGTGTGGTCCCAAACCAAGAAGTCTATGTCTCAACCTACAAGATCTACTTGGTCCTTGTTTGGTCCCAGAATAGAATACCCTGGAGACATATAAGGGCCCTAACCACATGCTACGGACTTTGCCATGGAATCAACATGCTTGGTCTCGGACCAAGAACCCTAGGAGACTTCTGGGGACTCTATGGTACCTTCTAGAGATTTACTCTATTTGGTTAACTAACCAGAACCCTAGTTAATATACTAGGGTTCCATCCCCCTGAGAATGGGTCTCACAGCTGCATTATCTTTAACATCATCAACCATCACATCATCGATAATAGAGAATCATGGGAAGGCATTACAAGCTAGAACAAAGACAAGCTTTTCCATAAATGTTTCGAGTACGAAGCATCTTTGAAGGGGTGCACAATGTAATAAATATAAAATGCATAAAAAATTAATTAATAATATAGTATACTAATATAACACTAAGGGGCACAACTCTTCATCATAACCTTTCACCTCATGAACCATCAATGTGTATATATACCATCACATATGTAATGCATTACAAATCACCTTCTATTTCTCAATATTATATATCCATTACTTTATTTAAATCCACATGGATTCTTTGTGTTATCCTATTTATTTTGGATATTCAATTTATGAACCAAGTTGTTAATTTCCTATTTAGTAAATGAACTTTGTCCATTTCATCTGCATTTTAGATTCACTTTCTGAATTATCTTTCTAGACACTAAATTCTCACAATTGCTTCCATCAACAATAAGAGAACAACACTTACATCTAATTTTGTGTTTGGTTTTGAAGATAAAATTATGTTGTTTTGGATCCTCTTCAAGTTGTCTCTCCAGCTTCGACAACACTCTCCAAAACATGAGAGTCGCTCCATGCTCCAATTGGACTTCATCGACGTTGCCTCCAACAACAAACCCAATTGCACTCTCAAATCCTTGAATTATGTGTGTTCTTCATTCTTGCCTCATTTTAGCATTTAGGTTTCCATATTAGGTCTACCTATCAAATCTATCAAGGCCCATATAATTCTCTCCTATAGGGCCCAGGATTTTTCAATTTCTTCTCTTGAAACTTATATTTCCCACTTGCCATCACTCACATCCCAGAGATATACTGTAACTCCTCTTATCTGGGCTACTTCCATGGAATCCATCCTAGTAGACATAGCTCTCAACAATCTAGTGATTTCAATTATAGAACCTCATCATTTCCCTCAACCCCAAGTGGTATTTCCTCCCCTTCTTCTATGTGCCATATTGTTGTTTATGTTAAATTTCCCTTCTCATAGTTCTTTCCTCCTAGAACTATCTTCTTCCCCAATAATTCTAACAAATTCTTTTCATTGGAATCATTCTCGTATACATGCAACTATCAAATCCGCTTTAATACAAAACTCATGCAACTCGCCCACTAACTATAGGTGTTATCAATTACTCATAGCACACAACAATATCACAAAAGAAAATTCACAAAACACAATGCACAATGAAGGAATTCAAAACACACAATTGATCTATAAGGTTAAATATTCAAAATATTACATGCAAACCTCCATGGACTACCCATTATTACAAAACAAGGGGTTAAGCGCTTTTCAAAACATTAAATACATTTGAAGGTGCTAGTAGATCTCATTCTCAGTATGGCTACAATGGGTTAATGAAGAATTCTTTGGCTAGTCTTGTCTAACTTCTATCTATGTTCTATCACCTCGAGAGCTTCATCCCTTCCTCCATAGCTATCAATAATAATCCTCAATGTTCTCCCCTTTTCCTTCCCAAAAACTACCAAACAATGATGGGCTCCAATCTTTAATGCCCATGTGTACTAAGTCCAATCGCCATCTTGGTCCTTCTTCTTTACACCAAATTTTGTTGATAATTTCTCGATGTGCTTATTATTCTTTTTGAACCCATGGTCCTTCCTACTAAATGTCATGTTGCATTAGATTGCTAAAATGTTGGGGTCATTTTTCTCTACATCCATTTATATCTATGTGGAACCCTTTACCATTGAGATTTGATGTGGGATCACTAATTATCAACATTTATGCAGACCTCTAGTGTATTTCCCACCCCACCTTCCTTGAAACATTCCTAAAGAAAGCAAAGATTAGTTGAGGACAAATAGCCCAAATCTGTAAAAGTGCCCAACGTAACTCCTCTCTCCTTGCACTCTCTCTCCTACACATCCACTATACAACTTGTAATCAATGGCTCCACAAATAATTAAACAACCATGTAAAATTCAATTGGGTTTGTAAGACTTCGAAGATGCCAAGTCCAATGCTCATACGACACAAATTCCATATTCACAACTAGGGAACCGAGGGAAGATTCAAGCTCAAGAGACCATAATAATGTGCAACAAAAAATGGGAAATAATCAACAAGATGGTTGAGCTACCTTGTCAAGCCCACTGAAGGAGAGATTGAGCACTTTATATGGGGAAGGTGTGAGTTTTTAAATATTAGAAACTTGTTGAAAGAATAATAATGAAGGATTTAACATCCCTCAAATAAAATAATCCAATATAAACTGATAAGCTAATGGATCACTTACTCAACTTCACCACACACAGGAACCGCTAAATGGTGGAGACACATCCTGAAATTGACCTCTTGTTTTTCCTTATCGGGCTACAATCAAGCTAGGTGTTACCATAAAGGGTCACAAGTCACTAGGACAAAAGATTGGATCATAACACTAATAGTCTAGTATCCCCTTTAAACTTGACGTGGGGACACATACAAAAAGATGATATAACAAGATAACACTTGAGATCACAACTTGGTAAAGATATCAATAAATAATCATTCATCTATTGGACCAAGTAAAACTTACAACCCAATACATATGATCTTGAAATTAACACATTTTTCTTGAAAGTATCTCCAAAAAGTTTGCCTTCGTTCTCGTATTTAAGTTATGCTTTCTACTTAAAAAAACTCATGCACCATTATTAACTGCATATTTAAGGTTCAATTTTCAATTCATGTTTTGTTCTTACTACTAATGTGATATAGAAGGAAAGCATTCCAAAAAAATGATTAATGTGATATAGAAGTAAAACATTCCAAAAAAATGATTGTATGCATGAAATATTAGAATAACTTCCAAGCTGTGGGAAAATGTGCACTCTGTGTTTTACATATCAGGCATGTTATAAGAGTACATACAACAATTCTCAAATGTGCTACCAATATTGTTATAACAAAGGTATGAATATTAACTATGAGAGGTAATAAGTTCTCAAATGCGCCACTGCTTGTCTCTGGCCATCTGGAGAGGTTATGGACCCATCCACCCTTCCTCCAAATAAAATTTATGACTAAAAAAAGGAATCCCTAGAATATATCCTCTCCAACTAACACACATACCCATGACAACTTGAAAATCAAGGTAATAGCTACAAGGTCAAAGAAGACAGACACCTAGATAATAGACCTATCAGCTTCTACCATTTAGACAGAAGATACTGGACATTCAAGTATTTGCAGATGTCAAATTTTAAAAAGCACTAAACTATTACATGCTGCGACAATCATTACTACTTATTGTATTAGCATAAAAGGAACAAAGCACTCAATAGGTTCTAGAGTCTGGGAATATAACAAATGCAACAAAATATTTCACACATCCTTAAGAGTAAAAAATGTAATAAAATGGAGGCATGTCAAAGCAAGCTACAAAATTGCAAACCAACCTCGGTTCATTTCATAACAGCAGGTTAGCTCCTTTCATAGAAGTACATACCACTAGTGAAATTCATAGCATCCAATCTATTAATGTAAATGACAAAGCCACTAACTATTTCACCAAACCAATTCCATATTACTAACAGGACCAATATCAGGAGACTGGGCCGCTTCATTAATGGAAAATTGCAACACACTAACCGCTGGGCCAAACCCATTTTAGATTGATCAATTGGTGCACTTAATCAAGATATGCACCCCACTAAACACAAGCAAATGTGATTTTAGTTTAAAAACCTAGCGCACACTTATGGAAATTCCACTCAAATCACTTCATCAACCTTAGCCACCAAAACTATTTCAGATAGGTTGACTAGTACATAATTACCAAAGTCACCCATGTACTTGATCAACTGCAATTCATGCAATGTTATTGAATATTGCCAAGTGCATTTCATTAATAGCTTTACAAAGACTATTGTTTGCCACTCTATATTTCATGGTGTCCTTCCAAACTTTGTTTAGGATCTTATGCAATAGCCTATTGGCCTAGCTTTTTCGAAGGATCTCATGCAATAGCATATTGGGCTCTTGGGGTGTGCCTTCCTTGCATCATCCATCCAAGAGATCTATATGTGTAATCATATCAAGGAGATGGTCGTTAACTTTCATCTGTTTAAAATTTAAATAAATTTATGGCCCCTTTAAGATTACTCGCTTTGTAGAGTCCATCCATCAATATGTAGCATTTAACAATATCAAGACTCAAACCTTGCTCTGTGTTATCACCCGATAATTTTCCTATGGTTGCGAGTAGGAAATCACTGGGGTAACCATTTCAAACCAACTTTAGGTTGCATTCTAGCCTATACAACCAGAGAGGGCTCTCTCAATGTCACAAGACCATTCACATACACATATGTCTCACAGCAAGCATTCAGAAGGTTAGATTTCTGATGGAAACAGGTTGTTTGTATTTTGAAGAGTGGAAAGACAAACAAACAAACAACACCATTGGGAAATGGAGTCGAAGCCTGAAACATTCAAGGGATTACAACAATAATGATAGGTGATTATCCTTTGCAATATGAGGCAACATGAGCATTAACATTCATTCAAAGAGATAGGATTCAAGCACGGAGAGGACGCAAGGGCTGTTCTGGTTGAGCCAATCCGGTTGAGCCTGGGCCAATCGAGGGCCGATATAGGCCGATCGAGGAGTGGCTGGGTTTCATGAGGGAGAGGGAGGAGTGCCAGAGACATCAGCTCTTGGATTGCTTCCTCGTGCTTCCCAGGCTGGATGTATGGCTTCTCAACCACCAGATCCGCCTCCAGATGAACCTCATAGCAACTTAGATCTTGCCTTTCAAGCACTTGTTGCCTCCTCTCCAATCCTTCCCGCGAGGTTAACTCCAGTTTCCAACTTTGTGAAGAGCGTAGCAGTGCCAAGAGTTCAAATCATGTTGGCAGGCTCACAAATGAAAGCCCTAGCTCTGAGTGAACGAGGTCTGATTGGGCAGTTCTCAGGCATATGGCCTTCATCAAAATCCATGGAGATCTGGATTTGAAAAAATTGGATGTCGCTCATCAAAGGGGGTTTGCAACACTGCTTCTGCGGCAAAGGCTTTTACACCTTCCTATTTGAAAACAAAGAAGATAAAGATCTTATATTCTGAAGTGGCCCTTATTTTATGGGCCCTCAAGGTCTATGTCTCAATTGATGGACTCTCTCATTTGATCCAGAAAAAGTTGTTCCCTCAGTAGTGTCGTTTTGGGTCCGGATACCATACTTACCTCTTCATTGCTGGAATGATGAAGCCCTCCATTCGATCAGGAATTCACTAGGCAGATACATAGAAAAAACCAAACAAAAAGGGCCTCTATTCTCCTGTGCCAAAATCTGTGTTGAGGTAGACTTGGAGAAAGGGTTACCAGAAGGAGTTAGTCTATGCATGGACGGATGGGAATTCTACCAAAAGGTAGACTATGAACTATTGCCTTTTAAATGCAGGAAATGCCATGAATACAGGCACTTCGTAAAGAACTACCCTAAGTCTCCATTAGAAGAAGTTGGGAAAAACCCGGAAGAAGGCTGGCATCAAGAAAAGAGGGGAAAAAATTTCCCAACCCTGCTAGTAACCTCGAAAAAGGCAAGGAAAAAACTCAAGAACAACCCATCAAAAGCTTACAAACCCTCATCAGCAATCAATTCAAGGCTGTTCAAGCAGAAGAAGGGGAAATACCAGATCTAGAAGCTCAAAACAAGGAAGATGGAATAGAAGGCAGTAGGACCCAATCCCCGATAGAAACCTCCCCAATAGTAATATAATATGTTTCTGAAAAGGCTCCGACCCCCCCTGGTGGAACTTGGGCAGAGATGGTGGAAATAGATGAAGATAATATGGGAAAAACTTATGAAAGATCGCCTTCCCCTGTGGGGACATGGGCAAAAATGGTCAAGCATACCAGGATCAATCCAAAGCTAGCCTCCCCCTGTCAAACCTCATCTCAAGAAACCCAGGAAACATCAGGTGTAGGGCCATCTCAAGCCACCAGAGGAAGAAAATATCAAAATCAACAGCGAGAGCAAGAGGCAGAAAGAGAGATAGAGATAAGAAGGCAACTCAAGATAGAAGACATTGGCCTGCTACAGAATATCAAATCTTCAAGTGCCAGAGAATTCAGACCCCAAGCAGGGTCTCATGCATCCAAAAAATAATGAAACTAATCTCTTGGAACTGCAGAGGATTGGGAGGATCAATCAAGGTGGAAACATTGAAAATAATCATAAACATCGAGAAACCAGACATTCTGCTGATCCAAGAGACCAAGATTCCAGAAGATGAGGTTTTGAGTAAGTCATCCATCTTCTGGAAATTCAGTGTTGGAAAGGCCATTAGTTCTAGAGGTGCTTCAGGTGGAGTAGCAACATTCTACAGAGTAGATAAATTTGACATCATAGCAACAAAAGGAAACATGCATTGGATTTTAGTAGAAATCCAAAATAAAATCAATCTGAAAGTGTTTTACATCTGCAATGTATATGGGCCTACCCACTACAGAGAAAAAATAGATTTTTGGGAATCTTTACTTGCTTTGAAGTCAGATCTGCAGGGGAAAGAAGTTATAATAGTTGGATATTTCAACACAATGAAGTCTAGCTCGGAAAAAAGAGGAGGCTCGATCATCAAAGACCCTTTTGATGAAAAACTAGAAGATCTCAAGGCAGATCTAGATCTTCTGGATCCTACACCCAAAAATGGGAAATTCACTTGGAGCAACAAGCGAGTTGGACCAGGACATATCGCGGCAAGATCAGACCGAATTCTGGTAAGTACTACCTTCCTACAAAAATATTTGCTCCCCTCTTCTCATATCATATCTTCAGCTACTTATGATCATAATCCCATCTTGCTCTCCTTCTCCTTACCAACTAACCTAGGGCCTATCCCCTTTAGGTTCAACCCCCTATGGTTGAACAATTCCAAAACCCTAGATATTATTCACACGGCTTGGAATTTTACTCTCTCCAGATCCCCTAGCTACATTTGGGAATCTAAGCTAAGGGTTGTTCGTTCTTCTCTAAAAAAATGGGCAGCAACCTCCTATTCATAACCAACCATTGCGAAAAAAATCCTTCAATCAGGACTGGATACTCTACACTCTAAAATGGAAGCAGAAGAGATCACTCCTGAAACCTTAGCTAAAGAAAAGACCCTAAACTGTGAAATCCTAATAGCAGCCAAACAAGAAGAAGAGACTCTAAGAATTAAATCTCGTCGGCTTTGGTTAAAAGGAGGGGACAAAAATACAAAATACTTCCACAACCCAACCTAAATCAAATTGAGTTTCAACTTTATCAATGAATTGAAAAACAACAATGATCAAATTATTACTGGACAAGACAATATCAAGAAGTTGGCCTTTCAACACTTCAATCAGCTGCATTCTGACAATGGTGAGCCAGATCCTCTCTCCCAAGTGGATCTACTAACTGAAATCCAATCCAACATCACTGAAGAAGAGAACAAGGAGATGGACAAGCCAATATCAGAAAATGAGATTATAGAAGCAATATGGACCCTCCATCCAGAAAAATCCCCAGGTACTGATGGGTTTACGATAAACTTTTATCGAGCTGCCTGGGACATCATCAAAGAAGACTTAAAGAAAATGCTAAACTGGACCAGGAAAAAAGAAAAAATCGGAGAAGCCACAAACTCCACCTTCTTGGCTTTGATCCCTAAAGAAAAAAAACCCTCTTTCGATTGAAAGGTTCCATCCTATCTCCTTATGTAACACCTCATACAAAATTCTCACCAAAATCCTTGCCTCAAGAATGAAAAAAATCATGGCAAAGATTATTTCTGAAACACAAGCAGGTTTCATTGTCGGCATGCAAATCATGGATAACATAATTATTGTCCAAGAGGCCATCCACTCTAGATTGGAATGCAAACATCAAGGCATGGCCATCAAGCTGGACATGGCAAATGCTTTTGACAGGGTCAATCATGTCTTTTTATTTGAGATCATGCTCAAAATGGGATTCTCCAAAAAAAATTGCAGATGGATCAAATCATACATTAGTAGCCCATGGATCGCACCTCTAGTTAATGGCAAACCGATTGGCTTCTTCCAAGCCTCTTGGGGACTCCATCAAGGTTGTCCATTATCCCCTTTCTTATATCTTATTATAGCTGAATCTTTTAGCAAAAAGCTACATGATATGCAAATTAATGGAGAACTTAGAGGCCTCAAAATTGCCAGAGGTGTCAAAAATGCAAACCATTCACAATTTGTAGATGACACTATTCTATTAGGTGGAGCTTCCGTCACAATTGTTGAAAGATTCAGAAAAGTCATCTCCACCTTTGTCAAAGCTTCAAATGGGAAAGTAAGTGTTGTTAAATCCAAAATCTACGTCTGGAACAGCCCTGCTAGAACGTTGGCCAGGATTGCCAGGACGTTAGGATATGAGGGTTGCTCAAATTGGAACTCCTTCATATATCTAGGAGTGCCAATTCACAAAGGGAACAAGAAAATCTCTGATTGGAAATATCTGGTGGAGAAAATAAAAAATAAAATCCATACTCTAGGAGCATTATGGCTCAACCCAGCAGGGAAATTGACCATCTTAAATGTTGTTCTGGCAGTGTACCCTATCTACATTTGTTCCATCGCACTTGCCCCAAGCTCGATTGTTCAGGAGATCAGGAAAGAGCTAAGAATATTCCTGTGGCATGGAGGAAAACAAAATGGCAATAAAAAGCTATAGCTAATCAGTTGGGACATGGTTTGCAAGCCAAAAAATAGTGGAGGAGCTGGAGGTAAAGACTTAGCAGCTATGAATCTAGCGATGGGAGCAAAAATTATCTGGCAATTGATCTCCAGAGACAGAACCTAGTGGAAAGAAGCAATGAGGAAGAAGTATATGATTGGAAACAGAGCTAGATTCTTAGACAACATTCCACCTCTCCAAAACACGTCTCCAATCTGGAGGCTATGCCATAAAGCAACATTCATCATCAAAGAGGATTTGAGATGGGCATCTGGAAACGGCAAGAGAATTAAGATTTGGGAAGATAAGGTGGACAATACTCAGCAGCGTGATAGTCAGGTGGATCTTAAGACTTGGAGGGACAGTCAAAATCTATCCATGATTTTTGACATTTCAAACTGGCACAGCAGTGGTAGATGGGCCTATTGGAGGCACCTAGAAACGGTTGTCCAATTAAAAATGGATTATTCACTACTGCAATCGCTCCTCCAAGGGTTGCTCCCGATCCACGTCAATATTTCAGATTATAGAAGCTGGGGAAAAACCGGTGTGTACACAGTGAAGGCCGAGTACACTTCAATTCAAAATAATAACATGAAAGAGGGAATTTGGAAAACTATATGGAGCAATGGTGGGCTTCCAAAAATTAATTTTTTTGCTGGCTCTTGACTCATAAAAAAATCCTATCAGTTGAGAACCTAAAAAAGAAAGGAATGGAGGGCCCGTCTCGGTGCATTTTATGCAAAAGCGCAGAAGAAACACGAAATCACCTCTCCTGGAGTGTTCATTCGCTAACGAGGTATGGTGTTTTGTTCTTAAAGAGCTTAGTTTTAATATTACTCTCCCTACCAATCTAAAAGACTTCTTTACATGTTGGAAAGATTACTACCAAGGCACCTTATTTAAAAAACCAGTATTCTCTAAAGCTTGGATGGCACTCCCAAAATTTGTATGCTGGAAGATTTGGATAGCCAGAAATAAAGGTATTTTTGAAAATCTGAATACTCCTCCCATCATAGTCTCCTCCTCGACTAAAGATTTATGGACAGAAACTCTACTATCCAATGGACTGTGGAATTTACACCTTGAACCGTTAAACACGCTTGAAAAAAGTTGGATGAGAGATTTTCTTCACCCCATCATGCCTATCCCGAAAGAAGCTAAAAAACCTTCCTCTCTAAAATGGTAGATTCATAAGAGCCCTGAACTTTTCAAAAATTGGTGGACAAAGTTAGATTGTCACTCTCTGTTCTTCGACGGGGCCTCCAAAGGGAATCCGGGACTGTCAGGTGCAGGCGGAGTAATTTTTGATTCAGGGGGGAACAAACACAAAGATTTCGCTTGGGGACTTGGGAGGAGCACCAACAATCAGGCGGAGTGGCTAGCATTATTGAAAGGATTGGAAATTGCTATCACTCTTGGAATCCAAGATCTAGTAGTGTTTGGCGATTCATTACTAGTCATCAGAGAGGTAAGGAAGTTGGCCATAAATTATAAAAGGCCCTCCAACAAGATGCAACATATTTTCAATAGTATTAGTAGTGAATTTAAGGCTGTCCACTTTCTTCATATCCTCCGCTCAAACAATCATTCTGCAAATCATATGGCAAACAAAGGAATTCAGATTGAATATGGCTTCATGGCTTGCGATGGCAACATTCCTAATCGTTGTTGGATACCTTGACAAAGGAGCAGTTTTGATATGTACAACTTTTGTATTCTCATTCTCAAGAAATTTGTAAGAGTTTACGGTCACTCTAGATATGGTTTATTTCGAGATAAATATCATCATGTAAAAGAAGCGCAAGATATTATGGTTCTTGAAGTCCAATGCACTCAATCCATAAATCTGCTGATGTAACCGTCTTCTCTTTTTTTAATACAAACACCTTAATCGTCCTTGTTAAAAAAAAGATTCAGTCAAATAACTTTAAGAGATGGCAGGGGGTAAAGAGAAGAAGCCCGGTGAAACAAGAGGCACCTATCTGTGGATGAATCTCTTGAAACACCTTTAGCAGAAGTAACAATAAAGGCTAATAACTAAAATGGAGCACCTAGCAGAGGATGAATTCCATGACATTCATCATAAGCATATAACAAATACGATGTCTGATGAAAGGAGTGCTTAACATAGAATGAATTCCTTGCATACAACTAGAAACGTATTAGCAGAACTTCACACATACATGGAAATGGATCATACAGGAAAACACATACTGAACCTTGAACACTGTGATGAATCTCAGACACTCAGAACATACTTCTTCATTAAATACTTCAAAGAAAAGCTCGGGGCTACAAAACCAAGCATTGTGGCTTCCAAAATGAATGTCAAACCCTTTTCTCCTCTATCGAGGCTATATTTATAGTTCAATTGTCTCTCGAGACGAATCTCGAAACAGAGCGCCAAAATTAATTACATCGTGGGAAACAAACCAGAACGTACAAAATCCTAACAAATAATGAGGAGGTGGATTCGCCGTGATCATAAAAAAATGGAGAAAGCACGTTGGGGTGAGCATGACTGACCAAAATGGAAAACTTGACATCTGGGGCCTCAGGATCGCTTGATGAAAATGGTTGTTAAGAGCATCTTCGAACGGCCTCCTCCACCCCTTATTTTTTTGACTATGTAGTGACAGGTTGGACAACCACTACATGTTCTGCAACCTCCTCCATAATCCACTGATTCTTCTCTTAGATTTTGCAATACGGAGACTATATTTTGCGGACTAGATCTCAACCTTAGATCTATTTTAAATCAAATCTACGCCCTCCATTTAGTATACCCATCTCCATCATTTCGCTAACTTCCTTCCTCGCTTTACTTTCCGTAAAATGGTGGATTGCGGAACGCAGGTCCACCAACTTTCACGATCATATTTTTTCCCTTTCTGCTTATGCATTTTCCTTTTCGCCTTTTTCTTTCTGCCTTTTCCTTTCTATGAAATGGCAAATTGCAGAACGTGGGTTCACCAACTTTTACGACCATATTTTTTCCTTTTCCACTTCCACGTTTTGGCAGAATGTAGATCGCGGGTTTCAGAATGCGGATTTACCACTTTTCATGACCAAATTTTTTCCCTTTTTGCTTCCGCCTTTTTCTTGCGCGATTCTTCTGGAGCGTTCAATCTTTTGCAGCTCAGATCTCCTCCGTCTATTCTCACCAAGACTTATCCTTGAAGCAGATTTCTTATACTAGGCTCATTTCTAAGGTCGGACTTAAGGATTTTTTACCATTCTCATATTTTAGACTTGGGAATAAGCCTTCTAAACAATTTCAAACCCTTTATGCACACCTTTAGGTCGTAAGATATGGAATTTTCGACACCACCTTATATTTACTCTGGTCTAATCCCCTTCCAACCATTTAGCCCGGTCATGGTGCTAACACTCTGGAATCTAAGAAATAATATGTTAAGCTTTGCCTCTCCTCCGATGCTTGCAGAGTTTATCGATTAATGTACTATCTATATATAACCAGGGTAGACCGATAACCTTTCTCTTTCATCTCTCGAAGGAGCTCGCCTGCCTTCTCTAGATTACCCACCTTGCAAAGCCCATTTATAAGCACATTGTATATGATTTCATTGGGCTTATTACCTACTCACACCATAACATCCAACAATTGGAGAGCTTCTTGAAGCTTTCCTTCTTTGCAAAGGCCAACAATAAGAGTACTATACGTGGGAAAATCCAGATGGCATCCCTTATCCAACATCTCAAGAAGCACTTTGGTTGCCTCTTGCCATTTATCTTCCTTATAGAAACCATCAATAAATGCAGTGTACATGACAACATTTGGGCAAATCTTATTATTGGGCATTCCATGGAGGAGCTCCATAGCCTCTTCCAACTTGCCTTTCTTACAAAAACTGTCAATAAGTGTACTGTAGGTGACAAAATCAGGGCATATGTTTTTGTCGAGCATTTCATAAGAGAGATTCATAGCATTGTCTTCATAGAATTGTCCAACTTGCCTTTTTGAGATAGACCATCAATAAGCACATTGTATGTGACAACATTCGGGCATATGTTTTTGGCATTTGCTGAGCATTTCACGAAGGAGCTCAATAGCCTTTTCCAACTTTCCTTCCTTACATAAACCATCAATAAGCCCACTGTAAGTGATAATATTCGGGCATATGTTTTAGCTGGGCATTTCACAAAGGAGCTCCATATCCCTTTCCAACTTTCCTTCCTTACAGAAACCATCAATAAGCACACTGTACGTGACAACATCAAGGCATATGTTTTTGTTGGGCATTTCATGAAGCAGCTCCATAGCCTTTTCCAAGTTGCCTTCATTACAAGAATCATCAATAAGTCCATTGTAGGTGACAACATTAGAGCATATGCTTTTGCTGAGCATTTCATGAATGAGATCCATAGCCTTTTGCAACTTGCCTTCCTTATAGAAGCCATCAATAAAGGAACTGTAGGTGACAAAATCAAGGAATATGTTTTTGTTGGGCATTTCATAAAACAACTTCATAGCCTTTTCCAACTTGCCTTCCTTACAAAAACCATCAATAAGCCTACTGTACGTGACAACATCAGGGTGTGTTTTTTCCCAGGCATTTCATGGTGGAGCTCCATAGCCTCTTCCAACTTGTCTTCCTTATAGAAGCCATAAATAAGGGCATTATATGGGGCATATGTTTTTGCTGGGCATTTCATGAAGGAACTCCATAGCCTCTTTCAACTTGCCTTAACAAAAGCCATCACTAAGGGCATTATAGGTGACAACATCAGGCAATATGTTTTTGTTGGGAATTTCATGAAGGACTTCCATAGCCTCTTCCAACTTGCCTTTCTTACGGAAACAATCAATAAGTTCACTGTAGGTGACAACGTCAGGGAATATGTTTTTGGGGGGCATTTCATTAAAAAGCTTCCTAGCCTGGTCCAACTTTCCTTTCTTACAAAAACCATTAATCAATGCATTGTAGGTGAAAACATCGAGGCATATGTTTTTGTTGGGAATTTCATAAAAGAGCTTACTAGCCTGATCCAAATTGCCTTCTTCGCAAAGACCACGAATCAAGACATTAAATGTAAAAACATTAGGATCATACCCTTCTTTTAACATTTGACGAGCTAGTTTCTTGGCCTCTTGGAGCTTACCTTCTTTACATAGTCGATTAATGAGAGTGTTAAATGTGATTGCGTCAAGTTGTTGGCCCTTTTGCAGCATAACAACTATCAACGTGAATGCCTCGTGGGTTTTATTTGCCTTGCAAAAACCATATAATAGGGTATTACATGTAAGAAGAACATGAGGTAGTTGTTTGCTCACCATTTGATTGAACAGTTTGACGTCGTTTGATGAGGGTGTTGAAGTTTATCATATCTGGAACATAACCAGCAGTAGAATTCAGAGTGTGGAAGGAGAGTGATTTCTTCTTCCATATGGAAATCATTATCTTTCTCGCCATCAGGGATCAAAATTGAAGTCGTCATTGCCCTTCAAGAGCCTTCTAGCTCGTCATAGAAGGGCAATTTTTTTTTTGCTATGCAAATGAAATTTAAAAAAAAA
>LPNX011164292.1:111328-140443 GCA_001517045.1 Pseudotsuga menziesii
AAGACACATAATTTAATTAAAATAATATATGTTTATAGAAAAAAACTCATATCACTTTTTTATGAGTATGTTACTAATTTCAAAAAACATAATTTAGTTTTTACTTAATTTTAAAACATAAAATAAATTTAATTATTTATGAAGTTATCAACTATTTATTTAACACATTAGCTAACCTTTTTCATAATTTTAGAAAGTGAACTTTTTTAAATCTTATTCTTTTTTTCCATAATTTTTAGACAAAAAACTTTCTCAAACTTAATTTTTTTTTTCAACCCTTATTTTTTTTTCCATAATTTCTAAAAATAGAGCTTTCTCAAACTTTTTTTTCATAGCTTTTAGAAAGTAAGCTTTCTCATGCTTTATTCTTTATTTTGGAAAAACTTCATCTTAAATCCAATAACAGGCTCGTCTCAATTCGCAATTTTCATCCACCGATCAATTCGCAGGGTTTCTCACGGCTTGTTCTCATAGCGGATGTGTGGAATTTTCATCCACGGATCAATTCGCAATTTCCTGGACACGGTTTCTCACGGCTTGTTCTCATAGCGGTTGATGTACCAGTAAAATGCTCCATTAGTTTCTCACTACATGTTCTCATAGTTGTTGCTGTACCAGTAAAATGCTCCACTAGCACCGTGAATTGCCACACCTCGAAATTGGAAATCAGATTTTAAAGGTTAAGGTTTATNATTTAAATAAAATGTAATTATTTCTTTTATTTTATTTATATGTTTTTATTTGTGTTGAGTTTTGTCCAGCATAAGGGTATTGCGGGCTCACCTAGAATTCTTTTCGCAAACCATTATATGTGCCAGGTAAATGCATATTTAATTTATTTTTAGTTTTTATAAAATTTGACAAACATATCAATTTTTCCATTCAGATCAATAGTTATTAGTTTTGTTTGTAATGGTTTGTAATTTTTTTTATTAATTTGTCGTTGTTTATATTTATATAGATTTGTATTTGAATAGATATTTTTATTAATTTATAATATTTTAATCAAATATTTTTCTTTACTTTTCTTGTGGTTATTAATACATAAAATGAAAGTGCATAAAATAGAACAGCTTGTTATTTCTCTGGGTCTAATAGTCAGAAGATAGGTAAAGTTATAACCAAGCAGGGTATTTCAATATAGGCAGGATGACAGCCTTGAGTGGGGTGGGTTAGCACTTTTATACCTTGAATATTACCTTTCGAAGCAGCCTACTTGATAACTTTCTGTGTTAACTAAGTTAAGTGATTCCACCTCTAGACATTTTGCCTAACCATTTCAAATTGAACTTCCCCAGGGATAGACCAAATGGAAATAGGAGAATCCCGACTCGCCTGATGCAAATGATTGCACAACTCGATCCTTCCCTCTGTTTGGTACCCAATTCAATTCTTTTTTTCTAGATCGGGAGCTAGAACCAGTCTGGTCTTATAACGACTATGACACGCGCTGGGACAAAGAGCTTCACTTGAAAAAATACGTTATAATCATCTTTATAAAAAAAACTAAAAAGATGAAATGGTTATAAAAAAAACTAAAAAGATGAAAAGATACATTATAATCATCTTTTTAGTTTTTGTTATGCCTTCTAACATAGCACTTCTAGTAGTATAGCTCTTCTCAAAACAATTCTAGACACAAATAAGCTTTAGTACCCCATGAGGCTACTTTCATCCCCAATTTCACATTATTCATTCAGATAAGGTAGTGAGTAGTTCTCAACTACTCTAATCACTTTCGCATGATAGGAAACAAACATTTAACTCTTGAGTAACCCCCCATAAAACAAAATTGGATGTGATAAATCATCATGTACATGGTTTACCTCACTAATTCCATGTAAATGTTGAATCACTTGCGATTTCTTCTTAAATTGTCATTTTTTTCTATACTGAACTATTTAATAAATAATGAAATTTTATTGTGCACTTACATTTTCAAATGAAAAGAATAAATTATTTTTACATGTCAACATTGAAAGGTTCAATTTCTCACAGCCCTTCAAAGTGAAATGGGACCCTGCCCTTCAAATTTGATCCCTGCTCGCCATAGTCGATGCAATCACCATCGCCCGTGTGTTGGGATGAAAAATTGAGTGCTATAACACCCTAAACCTAAACGATGCAGTGATGGCCTTTCCCTTTTCCTTTTACTCGGTTTTGATTATGTCTGTATTTTCCTATAGTCAACATAACAAATGAAAACATAACTAGAAATCGTAAGGGAAACGAGCTTTGTCATGTGAGAACATAAAGGCAAATGAATTATTGAGAAGAAACACTAGTTCTCTTTATTTCTCTTCATTGTTCACAAGTAAATTATACCCAACATTCAAGTATATTGCACAATTCTCAAATCATAGATTTCTAGATTTTCCATGTCAAGTATATTGCACGATTCTCAAATCATAGTTTTTCAGATTTTTCGCAGGATCAAAATAATTGACTTATTTTATAAATATAAAGACTTTTATTTATGGCAAGTAAGGGAGATACCTTTTACCCAATAATTACTCCATCATCAATGTTCATATTATTTATTTAGTTATTGTAAATCACCAATATTTCATTATTTATTTAGTTTATTATCCTAAATAAATTGGAAGTAAACATATTTAGATTATGAAGAGGTACTTCTTCTTTCTACATGTGCACTTTATCTACATGCAACTATAACAAAGGTGGAAGGAACCTAGCATTGCATGTTTATGATAAATTGCAAAATGAATGCCAATAGAACCTGTCCATGTCTCTTTAATAGTTCCATTTAAACATCAAGTACAAGAACATAAACATCAATTGAATGACAATCTGCCTCACTATACCTTTAGTTGTGGCACTACCACAATCCTCAATCATTGTGGACACGAGACCTCGGAGTGGCCCTAGTTGTATGACAATGATCTTGACATTGCTACTACATATTGGACATTGGTCACAAGGAAACAAGTTTCATACTCTCACCTACGTGATGGAATTTTGTGCCATCTAGGCCATCTTTGCGTTATTCATGAGAGCATGAAAATATGATTTGGGGGTGCATTATAGTTGGGTGGCATCAAACTCCAACTTGGAAAAGATAGTGGAAGTGCTACATAAATACTTCTATTACCAAAATCTCTAACATGGCGTTAGCAAACATATCACATATGCATTTCTTATGCCATCACCAAACTTACATCCCATAAGTGAGAATTGTACACTTCTACTTGAAAACCCTTAACTAGGAAATCCAACAACACATAGAGCCACACCCATGTCTTACTCATTTCATTTTGTTTATTATTTATGATACAATATTTAGGTATTCAACAACATCCAAAAGCTTTATCTGCTAACATGGATTAGGTTACAACCCTAATACCTTAACTATGATTAGAATTTCAATGAAAATTGGTTGAAAGTCATTGGCCTAAAAAACATAAAAGTGGACAAAAAATGCACCAAAAAAATTTAGGACATTTCCCTCAGCATTGCAGGATTACAACCCTTGCATGCCTCCCCCAAGCCCTACTAGTTCAAATATTGGATTTGTTCTTGCCTCCACTAACACATTATGGATGAATGCACATTGCACATGTAGATAATATATTCTCCATTATTTGTAATGGACAATGTCATTTTGAACAATTGCTAGACAATCATAGTAGGCCACATATTCTCTGAAATTTATGCCCCTACTCTTCATGTATAACTATCACAATAACTCAAAAGGAGACATCTTCAAGCCAAAGGACATGTATGTTTCTGTCCAAAGCATCAAAGCATTGATAATAAATATCCTCACCCTTTGATCTATCACTGAGAAGGTGGAATGTGTTTGACTCAATCCCAAGGGACAACCTATTCCAAAGGAATAGAGACATTGCATCTCAAGGATCCTCATCATGGTTATCATCCATCTCTATGAGTCGATTGCGAGTTGCCTCTCCACAACACACAAAGTATACAACTTTATCTAGAGTAACACTAGGGTGAAGCAAGGGTGCCCTCTCTCCCCTACTTTATTTTGGATCTACATAAATGAGCTTGGGTATTTTTTATATGAGCATATCCAACCCGAAGATGGTTGTATGCACCATGCCTTGATATCCTTCTCCTCTTTGCAATAATGTGATCCTCTTGGAATCCACCTCAAAGGGTTCATCAAGGTAGCTAGAATCCTTGTCTATTTTTTGTGATATCAACAATTGACAAATAACTAGAATAAGGAAAAGGTTGCAATCTTCAACATTTTCACATATTTCCACACAAAATACCACTTGTACATTAGGGGGGAATTAAAGATCGAGATCACCATAGCTTATATATACATGGCGGTTCAATTTCCAGAACCTCAATTTGGTTTGAGGGAAGCTCTTAAACTAAGGATCAATAAGGGCTATGGCTCTCTCATTCTTATTTAGAGACAATGTTTCCAAAACCATTTTCATGACATATTTTGTCCAAGATGGAAATCACAGACAACATTACCAAGTCCACAATTCTCTACGACTCAAGGGTTTGGGGGCCTAGTTTGCTAGAGTTAAACTAGCCATGACAAAGAGATTTCAAGTCCTCATGCTTCCCAAATAATCAAATTTAAGAGTATAATTCCCCAACCCATCATTCATGCAGAGTGTGTATCTCACCACTTATGAATTAAAACCATCTCTAGTTTGGTCTCACTTCTACATAAAATTTGAAAATTTTCTAACTAGGTCGTTGGTAGGGATTGTTATCCTTATCTCACACCTAACCTTTGAAAGTTGTTACCTCAGTCATATAGAGATTTTTCATTGCTAGATTGTGAATACCAAAACATTTGCAATAGTTAGTTGGTATATCAATGGACCGCCTTCCACCATTTAGATAATCTTTAGATTCCCTTGGCTAACTCCTTTTGGCTAAGCAGGAGTCGAACAACATTTCTAGAGAGGAAATCTAAATGTGGTGTATTCAAATTATATAAGTCACCCCTCTAGGGAGGTTGAACCCTAAGATGGCCTTTTATGCACGAAACTTCATGGAGCTTGGAGATAGACTCATTGTTAGACCTCCCTACACAATTTGTCACTAGACACATGCTTTTAGAATCCACCTAGGCTAGGTTCAAATTGGGTCACATCGACTTTGGATCAAAGTCGAGTATCATATAACAAGAGAGGGCAAGGACTTACAATTATACAATCTTCAAGAGACTAAGGTAGAGGACTATATCATCTTTCATTATCTCATTTATTGCAAGTTATGAATGCATTTTTATTACATTTTTATGGAGTCACAAAACTCCCTCTCCATTTTCTTGAGGTACCAAGACTAGCAATGCTTGGATTTATTCATGAGAGAGGCCCTTTAACTCCAGTAGCACCCACTCTCATCATCCCTAATCCTTACCGAACAATTACAATATGATTACATCTTTCTTTTTGGTTCCCAGTGGACATGGGAACCAAAAGGAAAGTAGACAATGACATAATATCGGTTGTTAGATATGTGATACCACAAAAGATCATCCATGTTGAGCCACCAATAATCTTATGGAGATGTCACCTCAGATCCCAAGATAATTGATACATCATTAGTTGAAAGATAAATTATTCATCTCTCGATAATGGATGGCATCTTCAAGATTGTAAGACACACCAAAAACCATCTCTTCTACCTAGTACTATATTAGTAGTGTTTTCCATATGGCCTCAGATGTTAGGAGAGATGCATATACTAAGATTTATACCTTGAGGGAGGGGTGTTTTCCATCTTACTTGTCATCCTCGAGTGGAAATTTTTGGGGGCTTTAAGTTTCCTTTTTGGGTACCAACATGTGAGTCATTCTTCCTCCAAGGTCTTGATTCTCAATAATGGCCAAACTTTGTATATGCACCATAAATTTTCACTCTACTCTTGGATTTTTCAAAATTTATATCTTCATTATTGTAGATTAGATACGCTTTTATCTTTCTTTTATAAGAGTGACCTTTGTGTCCCCACTGTGTATAAGAGAAAAATCGTTGATGTTCTTTATGCTTCATTTTAATTATTGTTCATGCAAGTTTACTTCAACACTTTTGACAATTATTTCTTTAGATCAATGGGGTTTGATATGATAACCTTTAATGAGCATTTTTAACTTCATATTCTTGCATTCATGATCTAATCTTTGGGTAACAAGTCACGCATTTATTTTTACTAAGTGATTTGGATTGATTATTCTTTACTTGAAGTTATATTTTGTACATGGTTTGACATTTGGTTAATTGCACAATCATCTTGTAATCAATCACTTAATTTTCCTTGATCAATATTTAACCTATTGATCCATTCACCAAATCATAGTGAGAATATCCTTTGACTTAGCTGTCGTATGGAACCCCCCCTTAGTGGTTCATCTACCTCTTAAAGTGAAGGGAAGAAGGCACACATGAAAACTATTATTTTTCCATAGTTGTATTTAGTTAGAACCCTTTGTGTCCTTTCATTTGGGGTGTTAGTTTTTGTGGCAATGTGTAGTTAGGGTTTTTCTAGTTGATGCACTATATATCGAGTATAATCAAACCAGACTCCGACTTATCTTCTTCACCATGATGGTAACTAGTTGGTATGCGTACATTAGTAGATGCAATGGTTTCATGAACTCAAAATGCAATAAATTGAGGTTTTCCAATGCATTATGACTTTATGGTGCAAAGCCACATTTGTTTCTTTTAGGAAACCCCAATAATACAACAACCATGACTGGAGAAGCAACATTGCATGGAAATCTCTTATCGTTAAACTTTAAGTTTGAATATCATTGAGGATGCACCCATTGCATTGGTTGTTGACCAATAGGAAATGAATTACTAGCAGTATAAGCAATCTACTTTGATATTAAAAAACATAAATTAGGTTAGGGTTTCAATTGCATTTTTTGTTTGCTCAAGTCATCTAGATTTTTTGCACAAATGTGACATTGTTTTTAAAGACTTATTCTCTCTTTTGGATTTTCTATCATGATTTAAAGTCTAATTAAAACCACCCTAGACTCAAAGAGAACTGGGATAACCAAAAGCATATCGACTAACCAGACTACAACAAAACCATGTGATTAACGTCTCTTTTTGCTTCCTTTTCCCGCATCTAAACCATCTTTCAATGTATTTTTCTTCTTTTTTTAGACAAAATGGTGCAATTTCATGGGTTGGTGTTATTTTAGGCATTTTCTGTGTCCTTTTTCTAAATCTGGCACAAATTATGGTGTAATTTGTCGTCAGGGTTTTCACCTTGTTATGCGCCAAGTTTTTCTTCGAGTTATGCACCAAGTTTTGTGCCTAGTTTGTACATCTACTCTTGTTGCGCCCCCTTTTACATACATGTTTTCCTCCACTTTTACACCCATGTTTTCATCCACTTTTGCATCCTTTTTTATATCCTCTTTTGCATCCACTTCTGCTTCTTTTTTGCATCCCCTCGTGTGCTAAGTTTTTCATCAAAGTTTACATCTTGTTTTGAGTCTAGTTTTGCATCTAGTTTGTTTCACCCACTTTTCTATCCCTTTTTGTCCACTTTTGCACCCACATTTTCATCCCTTTTTGCATCCATGTTTACGTATTTTTTTGCATCCACTTTTGTCACGTCCCAATTCACACCCATTTTTGCGCCTACTTTTCCACCCATTTTGCTTCAACTTTTGTATCCACGTTTGCTTTTTTTTTTGCATCCAAGTTTACATCAACTATTGCATCCCTTTATGCATCCAATTTTGCATCAGGTTTTGTGTTGGGTGTTACATCTAATATTGCATCTAGTTTTGTTGCATCCAATTTTACACCCATGGCTGCATCCACTTTTGTGTCACTTTTTTCATCATGTTTTGCTTCCATGATTAAGTCATTTTTTGCATCCAATTTTGGTGCACCCCATTATGTGTCCACTTTTGCACCTACTTTTGTTGCATCCATGTTTTTATCCACTTTTGCATCCAATTTTGTGCCCAGACGTTGAAGATGACAATGAGGATAATGATTATGATATTGAGGATGGATATGATGATGATGATAAATGTTATTGATAATGAGGAGAACGATGACAATGATGATGATGTTGACAATTATGATGATGATGATGACAAGGACGATGTTGATGATGATTATGATGGAAATGAAATGAATGGTGATGATGACAATGACAATGATGATGAATACAATGAGAATTATGATGTTTACCATCTTAAAAAATAAAGTTGTTATTTCTCATGCATAAATCATATGTGTCCTCCATGACCCTTTTCCACTAATCACATCTTTTGGGTAGATGTTATTTCTTATGCCAAAGGTAATGATGAATAACTGATGACAATGTCAATAATCACGATGATGATGTCAAGGACAATGGCGACGATGATGACATGAATGATGATTATGACAATGATGATGACAATTGTGATAATCATGATGGAAATGGCAATGATGACGATCATCGTCATCACTTCCATCATCGTCATCATCAAAAACATCATCATTGTCATTGTCACCTAGTTCATCATCGTCATCATTTAAAGCATATGGGATATGTTACCATTTAAAGCATGCATAACACGTGGGATATGGTTACAGTTTTAAACATGAATAACTTATAACTATGATTGAGCACATTTTAATCTTGTAGCTTGTAGTGAAACTGGGTTTATTTACCTCTACCAACACTTTCTTATAAGGATCACGATGACATTGACAATGATGATGATGATGAAAATGAAAATAACTATGACAATGACAATGCCAATGACCTTGGCGAATCTTCCCAGTTCTTAAAATGCCATCATTGTAATCATCATAATCATTATCTTTGTCATTGCCATTTAGGTCATTATCATCCTCATTTAGATCATCATCATCAACAATGACATGAATGATGACAACAAAAACGATGATGCCATTAATGATGATGATGAGGATGATGATAATGACAATGACAATGTTGTTGTTGATGATGACAATGACAATTATGTGATTATATGAAGATGATGACAACACTGGCTATTTTGATGATGGAAATAATGATGACAATGATTATTGTGTTGTTGTACATGACCAAGTACATCAATGACATCTTTGAACGGAGGAATAACATCCTCAGAAGGAGGAATAATAATAATAATATAATAAAAGTACAATATAATATCTTTCGAAGTTACATTTCTTTCAACATATCCTAAATTTATATTGTGAACATACAATATTTGTGACATATATGATCCACAATCTCTAAATACCTTTTATGTACCCTACATCAATATCCATTCCTTATACCAATGACAATTTAACACCACCTTTCTCTTGTTCTACTCTAATAATTATAATCTAGTGAAAACTTAGCATGTTTTTTAGTTAACTTCTAGACCTATCTAGTGTGTAGGCATCCTCATTCAATGTCATCCAAATTAGCATGAAACCTTCTCTTCATCCTCGTGAGTAACACAACATACAACTTCAATATCATTGTCACTAGTTTATCCTATGCCAAACCTACTCATTAAATCTAACAAATATTACAAGCACTACTCACAATCCTACCTTTATTTCCTTTGTATAGGTTTCACCATTGAATGAAATTTAGTAAAAATATTCTTCACAATGCTCTCCAACCATCATTCTTACTATTGTCTAGATTTGACTACATAAATAATACCCAATGTTACCAAACATAGCCATATGCAAATCTCATCCTACCTAGCCATTATCATTTTAATGTATGCAAGCCAATAAATTTGTTTTCAATATTTTCTTTAAGCCCTTTAAAAGGTGCAAAAGTTTACTCATTCAACAAAACCCAACACCACTTCCACCCAACCAACATTTGTTATCCACATGACCACCTCTCACATACCACTTATTTAACATCTTTTAGTATTTTTCAAGCATTTTTTCTCTCAAAAAATACAAATTTTGGTTTCAAAATAGAGTAAAAGGGTATTTTCCACCCCCTTAACCCTTATAATCATCCCCTTTCATAATCGAAAAAAAAAACCATTTATGGACCCTTAAATAACATCCCTATGTGACTAAAGGATTAAACATGAAATGGCCAAACCATTTTTTGGCCCCTTGAAATGCATATGCCATATAACCAAAAGATTAAACATGAATTGGCTTCTTATATACACAAGATCCCTTAGAAGGAATATCTAACATTGAGTGTGCTAAATGTTTCTCCAAAGACAATTACAGAGGTGGGATGGGGCCAAAGGTAAGGTGGACTATATTAAATACATGGTTTTAAAGAGAAAAAAACTTTGTGAATACTTTTTTTTAAATATCAATCCCTAGTAATCCTAGTTCTAATATCATCCTAAGGGAGTTTTCTACACCAAACAAAACCTTATATCCTCATGGAAAAGTAGAGAAGGAGGTTGGAAATAATTCTCTTTCAAGTGTGAACAAAAACCTTGTCGTAGTAGTTTGGTTGTCAGTACTTCTTACGGGAATTGAGCAATGGATATGAGTGATATACTTGTAACTGATAGAATTTGTCTGGCAGAGGAAGGAGTCAGTAATGTAACTAGAAACAATGGGGCACTTAGAGAACAAAAGCCCATCTTGGAGGTTTCATAATGATTTGTATTTCTTTAAATGTTATGGGACATGGGGGTGGTCCTAATTTCGAGCCCTCAAACGTTTCATTGATAGTAACAAAGTGAACATTTATTTCTTCCAAGATTCCATGAATTTGGGTTCAAAACATTGTGAGGTTATTCTAAGAATATTAAAAGAATGGGAAGTTTGTGCAGTAGATGTTGAGGGTTTATCTGGTGGCTTGGAATCCAAAAATTTGTAACTTTAATCCCCTTAAAGACTTGTGATGATTACTTGTTGGAAGGTAAAGTGTAGGGGATCAAGAAGTTTGTGCAGTTTTTGAACTTTTATGCTCCATATAAGGATCATAAATATTTTTGGGATAAGGTTGACGATAATGGTTTGTTGAGCCTAGAGAACTTAGTAATTGTCAGGGACTTAAATTTGACTTTACATTCTTTTGAAAACTGGGGCATGGCTTCTCCCACTGATCCTTTGGCAATTTGTTTCATAGATCTACTAAAAAAACATCAGTTAGTGTATATTGTTCCTTCAAAAATCTCCCCTATGTGGAAAAACAGTAAGAAGGAAGGTGAAGGAGTGAGTAAAAGACTTGATCGTTTCCTCATGAAGGAATACTTGGTGGATTATTGTTCAAGATATAGATCTTGGGTGTTACATACCATTTTATCTAACCATTTCCCAATTTCCTTACAAGTTGATGCAGATCCTTTCAACTTAAATTGATCTTTTAAGTTTGATCACTCATGGTTAAAAAATGAGGTCTTTTGTCAGAGGATTAGAGATTTTTGGTTATCAATTCCTTGCCTAGATAATCTAAATGTGATGGATCTCTTAGTTTAGAAACTGAAGTTACTTAAAAAACATGTTACTTCGTGGATAAAAAGGAAATCTATAGAAGAAAACTCCACTTTAAAGTTAATTGAAAGTGAAATTACATAGCTTATTTTGGATAACTTGACAGGTTCTTTCTCAGCAGAAGATAAAGTCAAAATGCTGGAGATGACAAGCAAACAAGATGTTATTATAAAGAAAGAATAAGAGAAATGAGACTCAAAAGTAAAGCGTTATGGATAGAGGTTGGTGATAAGAATACTCATTTTTTCCACATATTTGCTTCTTACCGCAAATCAAGAAAGAAGATGGGGACATGATAAACGCCCAGGGCAATATAAAAAAAGTTGTTGAAACTCACTTTAAAACCATTCTTAAAGATCGGAGAAAAGCCCTTATTGTTAACCAAATGAAAGTCTTAGAACATTTTCCTTCTTTTTTCTCCAGGGAAGAAGGACTTGAGGTAGACAAAGAAACCTCTCTTGATGAAATACATAAGGTGTTATTTGTCTTTTCCAAATACATAAGCCTCGACCCTGATGGCTGGATGATTGAGTTATTCTTGGTTTTTTTTGACATCATGGGTGAGGATCCACTGGAAGTTTCAGAGTGTTCTAGGGAGGACTGTTTTATGACAGGGTCTCTAAATTCTATTTTCATAACCCTTATTCCTAAAAAGGATAATCCTTATACTTTTTCAAATTTAAGGCCTATTGCACTTTGCAACCTAGTTTATAAGATGGTGACTAAAGTTATAACTGACAGACTTAAACCAAAGCTATCTGAGGTAGTTTCAAAAGAGAAATTTGGCTTCTTAGCCAACAAGCAGATTCTAGATGCTATTGGGACGACACAAGAATGCTTACATTTAGTCAAAACAAAAAACCTTAGTTCTATTGTGATGAAAATTCATTTAGCGAAGGCTTACAATAAGGTTAATTATGGATTCTTAAGATTGGTTCTTTTTTAGATTGGCTTGCCTGGGCAAGTGATTTTGTGGATCATGGCCTGTGTTTCAACTGCAAATTTTGCGGTCTTGATAAACAGATCTCCAACCACTTTCTTTAGAAGCTCAAGAGGTCTAAGGTAGGGACGTCCTTTGTCTCCTTTGTTATCTTTAATAATGATTAAATGTTTAAGCAAAATGGTTTCTAAAGCCTACAATGAAGGTCTGATATCAGGTATAAATTTTTCAGCAGATGTTAAAATTACTCATTTGCTTTTCCTAGATGATGTAGTTTTTTTGGGTTGGATAACATTAAGGTTTGGAAGGCTCTGCATAGTATATTGGATATTGTTTGCAATGTTATAGGTATGGAAGTCAATGCTGAAAAATCATACATATATACATATAAGGTTCAACTAGAGATTGTAACATAACTGAATAATGTTTTTCAGTTCAAGTTTGAACAAATGGAGGATGGTTTCAGATATTTGGGTTTTACTTTAAAACCTAATAACTATCATGTGAAGGATTAGTTTTGGATGATAAATAATATAGAGAAAATAATATCAAATTGGTCATATAGATTCCTTTCAATGGGTGGCAACTTACATTAATCAAGGCTACTTTGCAAAGTATTCCTATCTATTAATGTTCCCTGGTCATTCTTCCAAAACCAAATATAAACATTATCGAAGCAAATTTTTTCATTTTTTGTGGGCAGGGACAGGAAATGAAAGGAAGTTTCATTTGTCCTCATGGGAACAACTTGCCATTCCAAAACACATGGGTGGTTGGGGCATAAAAATTCCTGCAGGATTTAATATAGCTCTTTGTTTAAAGATCCTATGGAGATGTATTTTTTTTAAAGACCCATAGAGTAAGGTGATGAGAACTAAGTATTTGAAGAAAAGATTTGTTAACAATTGGTTCAGATTGACAAAATTTGATTTAAATGGAGCCTTAATAATTTGGAACAGATTTCTTAAAGTGTTCCATTGGCTAAAAAGGGGGATCTGTTGGGATATTGGAAATGGAAAAAATGTTATCATTGGGGTGGATCCTTTTGTTGGGGATAACAATATTTTTTCTTTGCCACAAGACATTATTGAACATTTAGAGTTGATTGGATTGAAAACTCTATATCAGTTAAAGAGACCTAAATGGTCAGTTTTAAAGGGTGGATATTGGATTAATGCTAGAGATGTGAGGCTTACTGGTGAATGGCTATGCATTGGGATACTTATATTGTTGTCTTAAAGGAGGCAGGGATTAGACTAAACGCTAGAGAAGATAAGTTGGTTTGGCCAAAAAACAAAAGAAAATGGGATTATCACTACTAAATTGGCCTATGACTTAAGAGCTAATAATTGGTCTAAGGAGGATAAGAGGTGGTGGTAAACAAATTTGTGGGAATGGAATGTGCCCCAAAAAATGAAATGCTTTTGGTGGTTAGCACTCAAAGATAAGCTCTTAACTTGGCAAAGTCTCATGAGGAGGGGATGGCAAGGCCCAAGATATTGTTCTTTGTGCAAACATGAGAATGAAATTGTTGTACATATCTTTGTAAAATGTTTTTCTACAGGAAAGTTTGGTCAAATGCTAAAGAGTTGTTAGGTATCAATTATGAGTGGGATGTTGAAAATTTGGAAGACTCTTTTTCAGATTGGTTTCACAATTCTGATTCTTTCAGTCTTCTTCCTATTTTTATTTCATGGTCCCTTTGGATAATGAGGAACAAAGTTGTTTTCCAAAACATCAAACCTAATGCAATGATTTGTGGGATTAGAGGTTTTAGTCTTTTTAAAGAATATATATGGACATTAATCTTCCAAAGAAGACAAAGAAGATATGTGCTAGGTATCACTTCTTTTTGTGTTGAAGGTTTCTTTGATGGCGCTTCTTCAAACTTCTCTTGTGGTTGTGGTATGGTGATTAGTTTAAACAAGGATCATTATTTTTCTTTAAGCTTAGGTGGAGGAAAGGGAACTAATACCAAAGCTGAACTGTTGAGTTTGTGGGGTTTATTACAGTTTGTTTCCCTAATAGGAATATTGGATATCAACATCTACGGTGACTCCAAAGTGATAATTGAATGGATGAATGATAAATATAATCTACATGTGTTGTTGAACAAACAATGGTGTTAGAGAGTACAACATTTACAAAGTTTCTTCAATCAGATCTCTTTCAAACATGTCTCAAAATTCTTCAATGTGATGGCTGATAGCCTCTCAAAAAAGGCTATTAATCTTAAGACAAGCTCTAAACTGTATCAAGAGTTTATGGAGGGGCTTTTGATACATGAAGGAGAGGTTGATCTATTAGATTTGGTCTAATTGTTGCCTTGAAAGTTTTGATGTTCATACGACTCAAACTTATTTTGGTAACTTTATGTTATTATGTGGAAATCTTTGAACACATGTAAAGAGTATGATTAGTGGAAGTTATATTATTATCTTGCAGGAAGGATGAAGTAGGAAATAATGATATGGATATGTAATTTTTTTTCTTTGATTAATATAATAACAAGAAAAAGGTCTTATTTATTTATTTATTTATTTCCTCGTGACAAGAAAAATATAGAGCCAATGCTATGATACACTTTTCCATTCAAATTGAAAATTGGGGGCGGATCAAAATTTTTACCAACCATTTCATGGTTCTTGCTTTCTTCTTTGAGCCATTCACATTACCTTAGCTATAAATGGATAAGAAGAAACCAATTTTAGCTTCAAACTTATTTAGAGCTTTTTATCCCATGAGTAAAGGTAATTGTTTCAATGAATTACTAAGACTACGAGAATAATAAAATGCCACAAAGTTTTATCATATATCAAATAAATAATTTTCAAAAAATTGTGAATAGATAAAACCTTGTTTCTATACCTTTGTCGGTCACAAGTGTTAATCTAGCTCATTATCAAAATAACAAAAACAATTTCGTGTTTTAGAAAAAGCATAGAAGAGTTTCATTAAAGTTTGTTTTTAGATTATTACTAAATTAAAAAAAAATTGAAAATAACATCGTACTAAAATTAGTAGTTCCGATTCTGTGGCAGCTAGAGGAGAGCACTTTCAAACTGTATAGAGAAATGGGTATCTAATTTCAACATGTGCTTCTAACTTCTGATGCAGATAACCAAAAATAAAGCATATTGTTTGAAATTCCATAGGTGATGCTTGGTAAATTTGATAGATGATAAATCATCGATGCTTGGTAAATTCGGTAGCTGATAAATTGTTGTTGCTTGGTGGGTGGCTGGGTTAATTTCTTCACTAACATTGTTTAAAACTGACTTCTTATTCTAAAATGGTACCTGCCTCTCTCTCAAAGTTGCACTTTTGGACTTCAAGACTGATTTATCCTATGAAGGAAGGGGACAAAGGCCAGGGAAAGTCATTTAAAGGAAGGGAGCGACCTTGTATTGGGACAACGCTAGGACAATATAGGAAAAAAAGAAGAAATGGAATAAAAGCGAAGCCATCCATTGAAGGAAAACTCACCCACATACTCTTCAATCAAATGGGACAACTTCAATCAAGTGGGAAAGTTTCAATTTATGTTATTACATATATATTAACAACCCCCTTTTACAACAATTTATCTAGGCATATTCATATCTTAACAAACCTATTAATAAAAATTATTGATGGTTTGAAAAAATAATCAACCATAAAAAATACGTCCTAGCAAATTGTTTGCCTATTCTTTGAGAGGGGTTGTCAGAGTTTTCAACAGTATTTTGATGGCTAAAGTGCCTCGTGAAGGGAAAATGCTTGTCAAATTCCAACCATGTTCGCATATATTGAGACATATACGTCCAAAAATCTTATTATTTAAAGTCCCACTTATAGCTTAACCTTGAAATGTGTTCCAAGGAGAGGGTCTTCTAGATTGTGGTTGATCTCAACATGATGAGGAGAAGAGTAAATGCACCTCTAGGATTTTCCAAGGAAACCACTAGGTTGCAATCACGCCATACACTAGAGTTCCACAATCGCTAGGGTTCCATCGTCGTCATTATTATGTATATTGTTTTATTGAAGCATAAAATTGTTTTATGTTATTAAAGAAAGTGGGATTTGTAATGTTTTATGTCATTAAAAACAAAGTGGGAGTTATAAGGAATAATGCATTTTGAAATTTTGGTGAAAGTACTTTTAGTTAGAGGGGCTAAATTTTCATTTTATATTGTAATTGGAGTAAAGAACATTTTGTTCACTTCAAAAGGGGGCACATCCAATTTTTATTGTAACCATTGTGTCAAATTTTCAAAATTTGATAAAGTCAAAGAAAAATTGTAACTTGTAATCAAAACATAGATAAGAGTCAAGTGAGATACTCTATCAACGACTTTTTCATGCAGCGATAACAGGGTCAAGGCCAAGTCCCTATAATACTATTTTGTAGTGTGTGCCATGTTTATTGTGCTCGAGACTCTTCATTTTTTATTCATTAATTCTGATTAATTAAATGGACCCAAGAGTTATAAAACTTGGAGTCGACATATGCAAAACTCTCTAATTTATAATGAGCTATGGAAAGATATCTGCAATGGCAATAAAGGCCCTACTAAGCCAAATGATGTTAGGGAACTAGCGAAATGGGAATTGAAAGATGAAAATGTACTTGCACTTGTAATATCTTTTATAATAGATGAAATGCTTATCCACATAGAAAATGCAACTGATGCTTGACATGCATGGAAAATCTTTAAAATCATGTTTGATACTTAACTTGAATAAAAAAAGGGTTGATCTTCATTCAAAGCTTCTTAAACAAAGTCTAGTTGAAGGGGAAATGTTTTGATTACATCTCTCATTTAAAATACATCCGACTTGAATTTGTTAAATGTGGGTTTAAGGATATTGAAGAAAGTTTTACCTCTATATTGATTAAAGGTTTGCTGCCATCTTATAAAATTTTCTCAGAAACTTTGCGAATCACAAACAAGTTGGATAATCAAACTTTTGACTCTAATAATGATCTATTAGTTCAGCATGACAAAATATCTGACAAAAAGACGACCTATGGAGAATATATTCTTTTTGCCGGTACAATAAATGGTGAAAGTTTTGATGCCATGATATTTTCACCAAGTGTCTACATACACACCATTTTATTAATATCAAAGGAAAATATTATATTAACCTCTCAAACCTGATCTCATCATGCCATGTGTCTTTGGAAGAATAATCACTCCAACAAAGATGTGACAAGGATCAATTATCTCCTAAATATCTAAATAACTAAATTATTATTTGGGAAAACAAACCAAACTAAATAATCTTTAGGATTATTAGGTTAATGGTGGGGAGGGAACGGTAGGGTAGAGGGGAGCCACATGTGGGAGGGCATTTTTAATATTTGTTTTTTTAATATATTTTCATTTCTCTCTCCTTCTATCTATCTATATATATATATATTTTAATTTCTTATTTTTAATTTTCTTTTTACAAATTTATTTTTGATTTGTTTATTTTTTAATTTTTTAGAGATTTTTTTCTTAATTATTATGAGACTTTTTTTTTAAGTTATTTAAAATAAGAAAAAATTAAATATTTTTCTTACACCATGTTTGGTTTCAAACTCTATGCAAACACTACTTTTTAATTCAAGGGTTGTTTTTGGATTTTGATTGCATCGACACTCGCCAAGGTTTCCAAAAAGTTGTAATTTTAGCCCTGAAAAAAAGGGTGCTACTAGTAGCACCAATTTTCGAAGTCGGGGTTGATTTAGGGTTTTGATTGCATCAACACTTGTTAGGGCTTAAAAAAAGTCGCAATTTTTGCCCCATAAAAAAATGGTGCTACTGGTAGCACCACCTTTTGATTCGAGATAAAAATAGCCACTAAATGCAACATATAGAAAATGAGAACTCTTGAGAGTTCTCATCAAGTTGTATTAGATGTTAAATATGTTTAGATACCATGTGGATTTTCTAAACCCCAAGTGACTATTGTGCTCATGTTCTCAACTAAATAAGGTTGTTATTTATTGCATAAAATAAATTCTTCACATAGTAGAATCACACATATAGTTGGAAAACAAACGATGGAAGCATAAACACAATATATAGAGAATTACTCCTTCAAATTAGATTTTCATTAACAATTCAAAGCTTACAAGGAAACCTCCACGTTTGTCAAACTAATAGCTATATAGTTCACCCAAAAAAAAACATATATGCACACTCATCGAGGAAACATTTGCTTGCCAAACCTGAAAAAATTGCACACTGGTTGTTCCTTGTTGTACGACTTATTCATACATATATACAAACTTGTTCTGTACAAATGTGTATATCTATCCAACAAGGACATGCATGCTGCTCTCTGCTTGATTGTTGACTCTAGCTCCTCATTGATGCTCTAACTCTGATCTAAAGATGAATAAAATCACCTCTGAAAAACTTGTTTTTGAGTGAAATGAATATGTCTTAACCTTCTACCTTGACTTTCCTTTATACTTGGTTCAAACCCTAATTACGTCGTAAGGCATTTCAACAAGTGGGAGTCGACTCCCTGAATTCAATGCTTTTTTTTTTCCAACCATAGGATGCTTTCGTTCGACGATTGGGGTCATCTTGCTCCTTCATCTTGATTTGCTTGATCTGCTCTTGATTGATCTTCATCTCTTCATTTGCTACCTGGCATTTCTGTCAGTTGAAAAGATTGGCCATTTAAATTGGCACCTACTCTCTTACACGCAACATAAATACTTATCCGAGCATTTATATAAATGCACCAACCTGCCAACCTGCATTGAATGTGAATGTAAGGTAGACCGATAGACTATTTTTAAATCAATTTCTCCTGCTTATATATTCATTATTGGGATGCTTAATCCGTCCATCACTCTGCATATGCATATGCCAGTCTTCTGAGGTAATACTCTCCAGCCGATCCTAGCTATGTTGCATTTCTTCTAGTCATTCATTCTATATATAATTATGCCAGATTTTGTGCTCAAGCATAACTACAATGTGATGTTGTGATGTTGTTGGTGCAAGAATAGAAAAGGCGATTGTAACAACAGGGGAAAAGTTTAGGAAAAGTTTATTGAAGCCATTAACCTGGAAAGGTCTACTAAAGAATTAGAGGAAGCAGTGCTATCAGGTATTTTTTCGTCTTCCTGTAAATGTACAGCAGGAGTGATTCATGTATCCTTCCCTGTTCATCAACTTCTTCTTCAACTTAAAGTATGGATTCATAGAATCTTCAATACAATTCTAGACAGGAGTAGAAGGCTACATATCTGTACTTTTAGAGCATCTAAACCTAACTGAAAAAACACTGTCGTAATCTGTGGTGAAGCAATAAATAAACAAATAATTGCTTCGCAGTAGGTTTGAAACTAGTGCCAGTAACATAAACAAATTGAGTAGGCCTCTAACATGCTACGAGTACAGTCTAAAACAATACACTGAAATAGAGATGTTTTGAGATTTCAAGGGAAATCCCTTGTCAACAACTAATTCAGGGATGTATTCAAGGTCGAACAGACAACGAATTAACAAGGAACTACAATGTTTATTTGCACCACAAACTTATTTTATTGGCTTGATAAGGCGCTGTAAATGTTTCCATAAATATATTGTCTGCAAAACAAATTTGTATTGAACCAAGTTCCAAGTAATCATAAAATTAATCTCCAAAGGCTTGTAATTCAAGTTTATGGAAGATGTAAACATACTTGGGACTCCACACTCCAGCTTCTTTGTTAAACCTTCCTTGCAACCGTCATTTTGCCTTCAAATAACCAGCCAAGAAGACTGAACACCCATTTCCCCCTCTTTCTCACCATCGGAAGGAATTCGAACCTCGATCTTGTCTGCTCCATCCACAGTTGCAATCTCTTCACCTCCCCTCTTCATAATCGTATCTTCCCTTCCTTTACCAAACCTCTCCAGCAAATGCTGAGTTGACATGGTTGCTAACTCTGAATTCAATCAAGCTATTCAAAAAAATTTCAAAATCTGTTATCACTAGCAGACTGCAAGTATTCAAATGCCATTCTGCTATAGCCTTGCAAGCTGCGTACGCCTAGAAGAACATGGGTGCCATTTTATATTCCCTGTTTGCAGTCTAGCTAGTCAAGTAGAGAGCTCTTGTTCTCGATCTTTTCCTCTTGTTTGATATAGGTAATTTAGCTCCATTGGAACTTGCTTCCACCGCTGAGCAAACAAGCCAGACATGCTTGGTTGGTTGATGTGGGGAATTTTTCCTGCCATCTGCACAAAATTGAATTGATGAGATAATTGCAAATCACCTCACAGTAAGTGTATTCACGGTGTGCTTCTGTGCTACGACGGTGGGTTTTTTCATGCCATCTGGGTGACAAGCAATATGGGCATGCAGTGTTACTATTGTGTACACGAGTATATGGACACGCGTCATCGCACATCGAGTTTGGGCGTCATCGCAATCCTTTTTCCAAATATAAACGCTACCATTTCCATATACTTCTGATTTGTTGGCCTTTCTGTTGGTTCTCTTTCTCCATCTGTCCGTCGTAAATTCACCTCCATTTGCGAATGAAAATCGAGTACACATTTTTGTCCATTAACTTCTTTTGTTTCTTTTCCTTCGTTTTGGTGGGACATGCTTCTTGGTGGACATCAACTACATGTTAAGTTAGTCTATTGGCAATCTTAGTGTGAAAATGATTCCCAAGAATAGCTACGTTTCGTTTGCTCACGTGCATTTTATAGATTTTAGTTAAGCATCCTAATAATACCTCAAATTTCTGGATATTTTAAGCCACCATAGGATATTAGGTTAAAACTTAAAACGCAATTCTGTAATCATTTTACTATGTAATAGACAAGATCGAGAGAGAACAACCAAGCAATTTTGGAATCTATCCCTGAAAATCACTCGAGGCCTAAAAGAAATTATAGATTAATTAAAGAACACAAGATTCCTTTAAATTCATATCAATACATTATAATTTTAAATAGTTTGGAGTATTTAAACAAGTCATTTTAGAGTGAAATTTCATGTAAATTTACAAGTTTCCAAAAACTTTATATACACCACAATGCAAATGTTCCAGAAAAAGTCACTGATATATTGAAATTTCTTTGAATTTTAATTTTGAACGAGAGATATATTTTGATTTTTAAGAGGGACAAAAGTCTAATTAGCAACTAAAGCTATTCCTCGGTCCTTGATAGGCTGTTTGACTGTCAAATTCTGAATTTGTTTGATTCCATGTACAGGAAACTACACTGAATTCAAACCAACTTTGCCTAACATAATTTACAAAGTCTTAGAAATAAAGAGAACCTGATATATCAGAAGGCACGCTACATATATAAGATATATAGTTCTATAAATGTTCTATTTGCATTGGGAAAATGGAAGGGGCTTTTACTTTGTATTTTGACTTTATGAAATTTACAAACAAATCATGTCTGGAAGGGATGGACGATTTTTGAATATTCAATAAGGTTACTAATTGAGCCTAATTAAGAGGTGCCCACATGTACCATATTTGCAAATCTAGAAGCAAATTGGATTATTCCAAGCACTTGTTCTAGGACACCTTCCTTGTATAATACACATATTTTGGATTTCTTTGTCTCTTCTTTGGCTGGTTATGCTTGTAGTATTTATATACTCAAAAAATTGCAGTAATTTCTACATTCTGGATATTTCTATCTCATCTTTGGCTGGCGATACTTGTAGTATGATATATTCATATATGTGGAGACAGTTGTAAAATGTACATGTTGGTCTTCCATTTCATATTCTGAAAGTGGGACACAGACTGGCATAGCTTTCCATGCTTCTAAAGTTCTAATTGGCCTTTACGTCTATGTCGTTTGTTTCAAAATTGAAGTGTAATTTTTTAAGTTTTGGGAAAATTTATTATATATTTCTTTTAAATTATTAAATTTATAATTTTTTTTTTTTAACAGGAACGGTTATGGAGTTTTATTAAAAATCAGCAATAAATTGCTGTAGAAAGATACATGACAGCATTCACCTCGCTACCTCTTCGATCAGTCAGTGACCATCCGAGGAGCTAAGGAGGAATATCACTTTGAACAACCGAATTAACTATTAGACCATTAAGATCCGCATCTATGGCTTTATTGGCTGCCATGTCTGCCAAGGCGTTAAGATCTCTTAGAATATGATAGAATCTAATCTTTCGAAACAGCTTGGAAAGGGACCTAATTCTTCTTGTCAATCTAGCTGTCCTATTGTTATCACTTTTCCTTTCTTCATTCATTGCCTGGATGATAATCCTGGAGTCCCCAAAAACCAGGACTTCTTCAACCTTTTTACCCAGCAATTGTTTTAGGCCTTGCCATAGCCCATAGGCCTCTGCTATATTATTAGTTTCATAACCAATATTCGAGTTGTACTCCACCTCGACTTCCTCGTCAGGATTGATGATGACTCCACCTCCTTCGGCCTTCCTTGGGTTCCCTTTGGAAGCCCCGCCAAAGAAAAGCTTAAAAATTTTCCTCTCTTTCAGCCAATTGCCGAACTGAGAATTATCCATCCTGATCTCCCACGCCTCCAGCTTCTTAGCAGCAACAAATTTATCAGCCAGGGGTTTGAAATTTCGCATCCGCTCTTTTTCTTTTTCGGTTAGAGTCCCTTTGTTGCTCGGGATCTTTGAGATACTTATAACCTCCATAACCAATGCCTGAATTTTGACTGCTATCTTACTCGTGGTTTGCTTTTTATCTTGAAATATCCTGTAGTTCCTTTCGTTCCATAAACACCAGCATATCAGTTTTGGAATTTTTAGCCAGCAGCTTCTCACGCCCCTCTTCTCATTCAGCTCGCCCTGATACAAATTCTCCCAGTTGTTAATGCAGTCGTGACTATTCTCCGGCATTCTCCTTAACCCTCCCCAGCTATCGAGCACATTCTTCCACACTGAATTGGCATAGGAGCACTGGAAAAACAGGTGCGTTATGGTTTCTCCAGCGGCTGCACACAAGGGACATCTGAATGGTCCAGCGATCCCTTTCCTTTCCAAATTCTCACTTGTTAGAATTTTGCCATGTAGCAACATCCAAGTGAAGAGGTCGATCTTGGGCAACGTGGTGTTGGTCCAGTTATAATTCCAGACTTTGGGATTGCCAGGAACATTAAAATCAGCAGAGAAACGCTGGTATCCTTCAGAGGCAGTGTAATTGCCAGAATGATCTCCCCATCCATGCTTGTCCCTTTTATTTTGGCAAAGTGGGGCGATCCCAGCCAAGTGGTCGAGGAGCTGAGACTTCTCTTCATCAAATTCCTCTGGGAGATCCGGCAAATTCCAGCCAATCCAATGCTTGCACTCAGAATTCTCCGATTTGGAAATGTCCCAGATCGTTGACATCCCTAGCTCGTCCATACTTTGCTGCAAGCGAGGAAGCTGTGGAGGAATTTTACCCAGAACAGAGTCATTCCATAGATTAATGAGTTTCCCGTTGCCTGGGACCCAGTGCAGACCACCAATGAACTGAGTCATCGCCTTGAGACAAATTTTGTGGATAGTGGATCCATTCTGGTTCATATGGACACCTTCCAGACTTCTGAGCCGAGTGCCCCTAAAATACTTAGCTTTTAGAACTTGGCTGGACCAAGAGGGCTTGGGGACTAGCAGATTCCAGACCAGCTTGGCTCCCATAGCCAAATTTTGGGTCCTGAGATCTCTGATGTGGAGGCCTCCCTCCGGTTTTGGGCGCTTAATAGTTCTCTAGCTTACCAACGCAAATTTCTTGCTTCTACCAGCGCTGCCCCCCTGCCAGAGAAAGGACCTTATCAGTCCTTCTATTTGGTTGATGGTTTTGGCCGGGGCTAGAAGGAGAGAAATTTGATAAATCAGGTAGCTGTTCAAGACAGCCTTGATTAAGACTACCTTCCCAGCCAAGTTTAACCAGGTTGATCCCCAGCCTTGGATTTTGCTTTTAATTTTCTCCACAACAGGATTCCAGGCCGAGCTCTTGGCCTTGGTTTTGAAGATGGGAACCCCCAAATAGTTGAAGGACTCCCAGTCAGTGACCCCTCCCATGTTGAGGCTCCGAGAGATATCTGGCATTTCCCTCGGATTGATGTTCCAGCCATAGATCTAGCTTTTCCTCAAGTTAACTTGGCCTCCAGAAGCTAGGCAGTAACGGCTCAGCTCAGTCTTGAAACGCCTTCCTATAATGTTACTAGCACCACCTAGTAAGATACTGTCATCAGCAAATTGCTCGTGATTAATTTCCTCGATGCCTCTAGCCATTTGAATTCTGGGGAGATCCTGGTCAAGCCTGGCAGTCTCTAGATGAAAGCTAAGAACAAAGGCTTGGATGGCATAAAGGAGAGGAGAGAGCGGGCATCCTTGCCTCAGGCCTCTCGAGGCTTGGAAGAAGGGGCCAGCTCTCCCGTTGACAAGTGGGGCAATCCACGGGTTGCTAATACAAGCCCGGACCCAAGAAATAAAATAAGAAGCGAAACCAAATTTCTGCATCACCTGGAAAAGAAAGAGATGGCTGACCCTGTCAAAAGCATTGGCCAGATCGATTTTGACCACCATTCCCTTATCACCATTCTTCAAGCTGGAGTGTATAGCCTCCTGAACTAAAATGATGTTTTCCCAAATCTTCCTGCCTTTTACAAATCCTCCTTGATTCTCCGGGATCAGTCTCGGAAGAATATGCTTGAGTCTGCTTGCCATAACCTTAGCGATGATTTTATAGCCTATATTGCACAGAGAAATAGGCATAAGCCTGTCAAAGTTTTTGGCCTCCTTCTCTTTGAGAATTAAGGCCAGGAATGCCGAATTGGTGCTACCGCCAATTTTACTGCATCTCTGGGACTTCCGGACCATTTTAATTAAGTCTTTCTTAATGATGTTCCAGCAAAGTTTAACAAATGTAGCATTAAATCCATCCGGTCCCGGAGCCCTGTCGTCCTTCATTCCATCAACAGCTCTCTTAATCTCCTCCATCGAAATAGCCTGGGTAAGAGATTCATTATCGCTGGTTTTAATGGAGCTGGGAATCAGGTTCAAGATTGCAGCGTCCTCCACAACTGGCTGGGCCGTGAAGAGTCCACTAAAATGTCTGGAAGCTTCAATTTTAATTTCTCCATGAATGGTTATAAGGTGTTCCTGGGTATGGATCTCTTTCACACAATTGAAATTGTCTCTGGCTGCCGCCTGCTTATGAAAATACCTTGTATTTTTATCCCCATCAACCAACCAATTGCATCTTGCCTTAATCTTCCACCAATCAGACTCGGTTTTGCAGGCTTTATGAAGATTAGCATGTAAAACAGCTTTAGCGTGGAGATCCTCTGCGACCACGTCCTTGAACTCCAAGGCAGCCTGGTGGTTTTCGAGCTCCTTCGCTGCTTGAGATTTTTGGTCTGAAGGGGAAGGAATAGTTCTGGCCTAGAGCTTAAGGCTCTTTTTCAATCTTTTTAACTTTTCCTCCCAAACATAGAAGGGAGAACCATTGACCAGTGGGGACCACGAATTAGCTACAATTTGGAGGAATTCAGAGTGAGTTTCCCAAAGGGGATTAAACTTGAAAGGTATTGGTCCCCAATTCTTGATAACAGCCATCTCAAGGAGAATGGGCCTATGGTCAGAGACTCCAAAGGGCAGAATTTTGGAAGAAATATTCATCCCCAGCAGGAGGAAGGAGTCCTGGACTAGGAATCTGTCGAGTCTTGCGGCAATATGACCAGGCCCTACTCTTTTATTATTCTAGGTATACTTCCCATCAGCAGGTTTAATGTCCATGAGATCCCAATCTAGGATGATTTCATCTACAGTCTGCCTTATGGGATCCCTGATCAAGGACCCACCTCTCTTTTCCTCTTGGCTTAAGGTGACATTAAGATCACCTGCAATGATGATGTTACCTTGCAGATTACTCTTCTCCTCACGCAGGAGATTCCAGCAGGAATTTTTCTCTGTAGCAGAATTGGGGGCATAGATATTGAAGATACTTACCAGTGAGTTCGAGGCTTTCTGCCTAAGCTGGGTGAGGATCCAATGGTTGCTGTTCTTGATAGCTACGGTATCAAATTATTTGTCATTCCAGAGGGTTCCAATGCCACCAGAATCCCCTCTTGAGCTTATTGTGGCTTTCCCTTTGCCTTTCCATAATTTTTGACTAACTTGGAGGAAGACGACTTCCTCCATCTTCGTCTCCTGGATCAAGAAGATGTCCGGCTTATGTAAAGAAGATAGATCTAACATTGCTTCTTCTTTGATTTTATTTCCAAGACCTCTACAGTTCCAAGAGAGGACCCGCATTACCTACTTTTGGGGAGCTTAGGCATCCCTTTATGGGCATGCCCTTGCTGTTGGGTGTTCCTAGCGGAGTTCAGGAGCTTTTCCAAAGTTAGCTGAGAGCCTTGCAACTTATCCTTATAGGAAGCCTGCTCTCTTATTTCTTTCCTGGATTTTCTTCCCCTTGTTTTAGGCATTCTCGGAGTGGTTATTTCGATTTCCCCCTCGTCCTCTTCCTCTTCCTTTGATCCAGAATCTTCTTTTGAGTTCCCCAGGGTTTCCCTTGCAGTGACCGGGGCCTTTTCTTCCTCTTGATCCTTCAAATGTTGCACTGATATTTCTGCTTCAAACTCTTTGTTCCCTTCATTGCTGGATTTCTCACCAGTTTCAGTTAGATCTTCCCTTATTTCCACCGTTGATTTAGTTTTGGTTGCTTCCACTGATCCTTCAAGATTAGTGGCCCTTGTATCATTGGTCCCTTTTTTAGGCCCCTTCCCGGATTGATGTTTGGTTTTAGATCTAGACACCTTCTGCCATCCCTCCGCCTTGTCCTACTGGTTCTCAGGCTTTTTTGGACAGTTGCGGATGAAGTGCCCATACTCATGGCATCCTCTGCATTTGAAGGGCAGCTGTTCATAATCAAGTTTTTGGAAATGGGACCAGCTTCCCACGGTTAACTTGATAGCTTCAGGGAGTCCAGCTTCTAGGTCGACCTCAACGCAGATTCGAGCATAGGCGTATTGGTCTTTCGGGCTAGCCATGTCGATGTAATTCCCCAGTGCAGTCCCTATGGCCTAGAGGGATTTAGGGTTCCAGCAATGCATAGGGAGATTGGGCAGCCTGACCTAGACTGGCACTGCTCTTGGCGTGTCAGCCTCTGGATCGAAATTTGGCATCCACTTGTTGAGGTAAAGACCTTGCGGCCCCATGAAGTAGGGCCCGTTTCGGAAGATCAACTCTTTATCATCCTTGGATTCGAAATCGAAGAGGAAAAAACCTCACCCGACAGAGTAGGAAGCAACATTGTTCATGATTAGGGGTCTCCAGTTTCTTTGAACCCAGCTGTCCGTTGTTTTGGGCGAAGGCCAAAGCCCCGTAAATTGCCCAATCAGGGCTCGATCTGCAAGGGAAAGAGCAACCCGGATGGTTTCCTCCAGAGGAAGGGCAACCTCCGGCACATCTTCAAGCCTTCTGACAAATTTCAGGGGTTCGGTTTTGCCGGATCTCTTGTTGTAAGATGAGATTAAGCGATCGAATTCATCCAGATGAGGAGCCTGGGACGGATCTCGATCTTCAGGGATCGGAGTGCCCATCTTTAGCCCTCCAGCATTGCCAGAGCGGCCTCTGACAGCAGTCCACGCAGGATCAACGCCTCCCTTGGTAGTCCACGGTCTGGTTGCAGTTCAGAACAGTTCCAATCGCCCTCACGATCTCAGATCGAGCCTCTGACAGCGTGCTAGTTGCCTCCAGCTCCTCGTGCAGGTCAGTCATGGCCCCTCCAGTCCACTGTCTCCCAAAATCGTCAAGCAAGAAAAAATTCCATTAAATTTATAATTATACTAAAAGAAAAAAACAAATTAAAATTTATTAAATTAATGATAGATAAATTAATGAACTTAAACATTCAATTCCTGCCATGTCATTTCTTAGCTTTGCTTTGATACGCTAGCTTTATGCAGAGTTTCGTGCAGGTTATAACGAATTTTTGCTGAAACATAAACAACGTAAAATGTAACATTGAATTTACCATCAGAGCATTATCCTTCTATATATCGACCTTAAAGAACAACATCCTGCTGCAGGCTATAACGAATTTTTGCTGAAACATAAACAACATAAAATGTAACATTGAATTTACCATGAGAGCATTATCCTTCTATATATCGACCTTAAAGAACAACATCCTGTTGCGTTAACTTCTCCAATGATCAGGAGGAGGAGATGGAGTGAAAGAATGCAGCATTAACTTATAATTAGATCTTGATTTCCTAAAATGATAGTTCTTAGCTTTGCTTTGATGAGATACCAGTGCATGTTATGCATGTTCGTTTTCATTAATTAGATATTAACTAATTTTTATTAGATATTTTTAGATAATAACTAATTTTTATTAGATATTTTCATTTTCTTTAATTAACATTTTGAGTTGTAAAATCTTAGATAAGGAAATTGAAGAGGTTGTCATTTAAATGAGAGAAAATATGGTTTTATTTTATTTTTTAATTATGTATTGGTAATTAATATTTAGATTTGTATAATTTAAAATTATATTTTAATAATAAAATAGTTTGTATTATTTATATTTATTATTTTAATGATAATAAAATTTGTATAATTTAAAATTATATTTTTATAATAAATTGAGTTTGTATTATTTATATTTATTATTTTAATGATATTAGGTATATAATATTTCAAAAATTTTATAAGTAAATTAAACGTGAAGTTTTAAAGATTAGTTTAAGTGGTTATGAAGTAGAGATGAGATTTCTTCCTCAAATTTGAGAAGTTCATGGATTCAAGTTTTATAATATTTTTAAGGC
>LPNX011164292.1:766485-900559 GCA_001517045.1 Pseudotsuga menziesii
ATAATTCAAATTCAAATATCATATCCAAACATAAAAATTCAAATTCAAATATCAATAATATTATACAAAATATTTGGTTTTTTAATGATTAAATGAAAATTTATACAAAAAATCTATATGCACACATTAGTGCATTGTATTTTTTGATATCATTGAACAGTATGGGGCATATGTAAATCATTAATGGTGCAATGTGTTTTATGTTGTGATAAATTACACACATGTGCTTTTTATCAAATAAATTGCATTGGCGGGTCTGGTTGTCTTCAATGCAATGACATCATGGTGCTCAAGTAATAATCAATATCGATGCTTTAAATATAATGTTTGCATTGGTGCTACTATGTATATTTAAGTGCACCGAAGTACATAAAAAACATAAATCCAATGGTCATTATTGCCATCATTAAATTTACAGGACATTGTAATGTGGATAGTAATATAAGCAACGATGAGTAGCTATGGACTATAGGTATTGATGAGTTTAACAACGAAAATAATCACTAGTGCTATCAAACATATTAGATGCACCAAGGAATTTTATAAATGAAAAGCACCAATGCATAACATTTAAATTATATGCAAGGGTGATTGTATGTTTATGGTGCATCAGTGCACACCATTTAAATTGTATGCACCAGTGCATGTATGCACAAAGAAATGATACGTTCGTATGATATATGTGCACCAATAAAAAACACTCCTCTATAACCCCAACTACTTAGTTCTTTTTAGTTATAATGAACATGTATTAAGACCTCTATCATACCCTTTATTACCAATGGCATAGGTTTTTCTTTTTTATTTTGTCAAAACTTGCAACATTAAAATCCTCTACAATAACCTCCACTGTAAGGTATTTTCCTTGTATTGCAAAAGGGTTTATGCAAGGTCACAATGTTCTCCTAATGAGGTCCTAAAATTTACTAAACTCTTGTTATATTTCAAATATTTATTTGCGTGGTATTGCAAAGACCTCAAAGTCATTAATATAGAGTAGATTGTGCATTGCATTCCCATAATACCATTTTCTAAGCCTTTTTGGCATAATCATGAGTGGCCCATGAGATAGAGTGATATCCTTCCCACCCAAGTTCTCTTCTCGGAAGTGACATGTTGAGCTCATAATAATAATATTTTGTAATTAATTTGAGACATGTTGTCGACTTGAAGAATCTATAGTTTAACCTAGGTATCATCCTTGAAATGTGGGGAAGTATTTGACGGTTTTCCCTGAGCATTGTAACCTAATATATATATATATATATAAATCTACGAAACCGGGGAGGCAGGTGCGGGAGGGGTCATTTTTTACGCTAGAGGACAAATTGTGAATACTTTTGCATGGGGCCTCAGGACCAAGACAAACAATGAGGAGGAATGGTTGGCGCTACTACATGTCCTTGAAATGATAGACTAGGGATCCATCTCAAACCTTCTCGTCTTCGGGGACTCTCACCAATTCATCTAAAATATGCGCTCGGGTTACACTACATGATCCATCAATTGTAAAAAACTCCACGAAAGGATATCCCACTTAAAAATCCCCCCTCACACTACCTATTACCACATTCTCAGATTGAATAACTATCTAGCAGATATCTTGGACAACAAAGGGGCCTCCTTCCCCAAGTTTCAATAGCTTATAATGACCAAGGGGTCTTACACAAGTTCATCCCCTAAGCACTTGACCCTCCCCTCCCTGAACTCGCCCCTCTTCTCCACAGGTCATGTCGCCTCGTTCAGCGTGCCCCTCCCTGTCCAGCCTAGTGTCCTTCTTGTCAACATGTGGCCTCATGCCCTGTGGTGTTATAACTCTTGGTCCTTCTGCTTTGTGCGAGCCAGCTCCCTCCACACATGCGCCATGGCTTGCCTCTTTTTGAAAGTCCCTCCCATTTCTCCTTAGCATTTCGATCCTCCTATTGAAATATTTGATCTCTCTCATGTTGATCCTCCCAGCCTCTGTCGAAACGCCTCTCCTCTCCTGCCTACGCTTTTGGATCCCTTTGTCGATGGTTGTTAACTCTCTCTTGTAGGTTCCTCCTTAGAAATACTTTGCGATGACTGTTGAGAAGCTTGTTGTGAGCACCTCTTCGACCATTGTTGAAGTTGTTTCTAGTTCTTTGCACTGGGCTGAAATTTCTACCATCGGCAGTGTTGCATCCCCCTCTCCATCGACGCACAGGAATTCAGCCACCCGGGTTTTCTCTCGACTCACAGTTTTTTCTATGGAAAATAAAGGCTTTGGTTTGGGGTACTCAACCCTTAAGGCATGTCAAAAGGACCTCAAACATCATATTTTCGGGATCTCATATTTTGCTGCAGTCGGTATTGCAGACAACAGGAATGCAGCTTCTAGTGTAAAACACCTGGTTTCTTATATGAGGTATGTGTCCTACAAAATCTTGCATTGATGATTATGACAGAGATCTTAAGGAGATGACGAGCATGGTTGATTCCATCATAGAATACCTATACAAGCTCGTCCAGATGAACCAATGCAGCCATTTCCAAGATCACCTTGGTGAAGCAGCTCAGCCAATGGAAGAATTTTCAGTCACCCAGTCCGTGGGGTTCCTAGGCAAACCAAAATAGTTCTTTCAACTTTGTTTATGTTTTCTTTTATACTTCTAAACCAGTAGTTTGTTCGCATATATTCTACTTTAGTAATAGTTCACAATAGAAACCCTCATGCCGGCCTTAGATGGATTTCAACTCGGATAGTTGTTTACACGAGCCTTCTATCTCATATTTTTAATTCCAGTGTTTTACATGCTATGTATTGGATGGTTGTACACATCCCTTTTAGTATATAAAAACTTTTACTATTTCTGTTAAAAAAAATCTATGAAAAATTGCTTATAAATGACTAAGTTTAGTCACGTGACTATTAGTCATTTATTGACAGTCACTTAAAACGCAACTAATTACATGACTAAATATTTTAGTCATTTACTGGTTGTTTTGATTGGTCAATTTGGTAGTATATTCAGTCGTTGCTTTAGTCATTGGTTGTTGTTAACTGGTCATTTATTTAGTCATTAGTTGTTGTTAACTGGTCATTTATTTAGTCATTAATTGTTGTTAACTATATTTAGTCATTTTACTCTTTAATTGTCGTGAATTGGTTGTATATTTAGTCATTTTTATTCATTGATGAGTCTATAGATAGGGAAGAGAGGAATTAAGCCACCAACCTCTTACCTGTTGTTACACCTAAATCTCATCACCATCATGTTATGAAATAGGTACTCCCTTGTCTGCTCCAATCCCTTAGAGTTTTTCCTAGAGAAATGAAAGGAAGAAATTATTCCCTTCAATTTTTCCTTGCTTTGAGCCAGTAACGCTCATTTTACATGTGAAAAGGGAGGTTCCACCGCTCTTTTCCTTCATTAAAAGGGTGTTACCCCCTTAAGACCTCCTTTTCTCTTCAGCAAAAGTGTGGTGCTCGAGTTTTAAAGGAAAAAAAGGAAGCTTCGAGAGGATTCTCGAAGCTTGCCTCCACGGAGCCTCATCCCTATGGTTTAGGAACACCTGAAGCTCGAAATCCTTCATTTTTGGATCTTCCTTCCACCTCATCCACCATTTCCTAAACCATCCCTATCCTCCCATTTCCTCAACCATCCATATCCTCTCATCCCCCATGGGAGGGAGGAGGAAGAATTGTGTTGAACACCCAAACTCGATCAAAATAATTCTTGAGCTATTGGAGGCAAGGTGAAGTTAGAGGCAAAGAGCCATTGGAAGGAACTCTCAAACACCAAGGCATAAAGGTTGTAGTCTCTCCAATCATTTCTAATAAAAAATTTCTTTTATTTCCCATATTTATTGTATCATTTGTATATATTGTTTGATTCGTTGGTCACAAACATAGATCTAGTTTATTATCTTGTATGCTATCATCTTTCTCTTGTTGTCTTCAATCTTTTACAGGTTCTTTTGCGGTAGCAGAGGAGAAAGTTTCAAGGATAAGGAGGACAACCTTTAAGGGAAGTATTGTGGCATTATATTCAAGTAATTAAATAGATCTAGGGGGAGTTTAAAATTTGGGTTTGTGTTTTGTTCTAGACCTGTACCATTCAAATCTAGGGAAACAGCTCTTGTCCAAGGGAGGTGAGAATTTCCATTAACAAAAATAGTGACTCCGTTGGGGAATACTTTGAATTCTGAATCTTTGGTAAGTTGAAACCTCCACCTTCATTTTCAATTTGTAGATCTACTTTTCAATTGATAGATCTGTAGATCTGCTTTGAATTTGATTGGTTTGCCTCTATCAGCCTTTGGATCTTCATATTTTTGGTTCACTGGGTTTTCTGGTGATTGTTTGGGTTCATTTTTTGGACAGTAACTTACTTTTCTGTCACTTTTTTATTTTTCAAATCGCCATCTTAGCCACCACGCCTGGGATGTATATTAAATCTGGTTCTGGAGCTGCCACTACCTATTCCCTGTCAGCATAAAGCGGTGCCACCGCTCTTTTTCTATGTGAAAGAAGAGGTGTTGGAACTAATAACGCTTTGGTGTGAACCTGTAGTAGGTGGTGCCACCGCTCTATTCCTATGGACAAGAAGCGATGCTCAGGCTGGTAACGCTCTATTCAACACCTGCAAGAAGCGGTGCCATGTATTCTTTTTAGCCATGTTTGGTATTTGATTCTTAAATGCTTGTTTTTAGTATTTGAGATCCATGCTTTAGATAGTTACAGTTGTGTTTTGAACTCTGCATTTTATTTTTGAATAGAAAACTCAATCAAAAATCAAAAAATTAAAAAAAAAAGAGAATTCATAGGTCACATGATAATTCATAGGCGTTTTCAAGAATTGTAATTGATGTTGGTCTTTAAAGCTTCATAGTTGGCTTTGATTAGAACTTGGTTTTGATAGATATCTTATTTCTATCTTCTTTAACATAACAAGAAAAGATTCATTTCAATTTTTCTTCATTTGTTATACATGATTTTTGTATATTTTTTCATTTTTTCAAAAAATTGTGAAAAAATCCATATAAATGTTATTGTAGAATTTTGTGATTAGTTTATTCTCGCTTTAGTGAAAAATATGAACACTTTTGTATAAAATTAGTAACAATATTTTCTTGCTTTTCATTAGTGATCTCGCTTCTTTTTCCATTCAAAAGAAGATTTTGTTTGTTTTAGTTAGGAACAGATCATATAAGCAAGTTTGTTTTATTTTTGTATGGGATTTATTCTGTGTTTCAAAGGAATTGAATCTCTCTCTCCCTTCCTTAAGTAGGGCATCTACGGAAAGTTAAAGTGAAATTTTGCACAATCATATTGCATGCTTTTACTTTTTATGTCCTCACCTCATGCATTCACCTAATCGTTCAAGATAAAATTAAGCGCTAGTTTAAGTTTAAAATCTTTACCAATTTGTGTGTTAGGTTAGAGACGTGTTCCGGCGTCTTTAAATGTAGGAGTTGTCGTTTATTTCCTGCACTGCATCCTGGGGACTTGTAGTTCTTCCACGTACCAACCAGTATATCGAACGGCCTTTCACATAACCTAGAGGTATATCGAAAGGTACTTCACATACTCGGCAGTATATCGAAAGGCTCATGTCGAACTGTTGTGCATTAGATAGCACTACTACGGAGTGGAGCTCCCACGTACCTTGCGTATATCGAGAGACACCTTTAGGAATCTTGTGACCAACCGAGAAAAACCCTTTGGTCATCCTATCATTGCAAGACACCACGAACAGCACTCAGGGAGATTACTACACACTTATCGTCCAGGTAGTCGGGTATTCAGGAAAGGGTACAGTCCCAATCCTCATTGTCGCTCTCTATTGTTGGACCCTGTGGTATATAGCGAGTTGTGATGGTTTGACAATTCCGTGAGGTTCCAGACCTTTAATCCACTCCTCTCACATATTTTGCTTGTTGCTTTAGTTTGAGTAGAGCTTGTTGTTTGTACAGTTAGAATTTTGTAGAAGAGAGAAATAGTTTTGTTACATAGTTATGGATTCACCTTATAGGACTACCAACCAAGAGACTCCTTCACCAAGCATGTCTTTTGTTTTCCCTCCATATGGGGATGTTGGTCCTCCTTTCATGGCTACGTTAAGCCTTCCTGGATTGACTATTGAATTACCTGTTTGGTTATTCTCCATTCCAATCATCCCATGTACACCAATTGCTTCAGATCATAACCCTTCATCGCGGGAGCATCAACCTCATGTTGATCCCTCTCCTTCGCTCGATGTGTCTTCTCCCATTTCTCCTTCTTCGTCTGTTAAAAGTTGTAGTACTAATAGTCAGGTGGATAAGAAGAAGAAGAAAAGAAATATTAAGAAGAATAAAAACAAACAAAAAACCAAGTCTCAACCAATTACTCCTCCCAGTGTGGAAAGTGTTGATCTGCACACCCAAAGACCGTGTAAGCCCAAATTCCCTTGCAGGCTTTGCAAGGGTGATCACCTTTTGAAATATTGTCATAGTTTGGCCCTGGTTTTATAATAATGGTCTAAGTTTTCCTGGGAAGCCGATTTCATCAGCCTCTAATCATCATACTGATGATACCCCCTCTACCAATGACTCTATGGTTAAGAGTCGGAAGGGTAAAGTCAGAAATCCTTGTTTGCTCTGTATGGACATGCACTTTGCTTACCTTTGTCCTCGCATGGATGAAGCTTATAAGTGGTTGGAAGATATTATTGTTACTCAGCAACAGCTTCCAACAGGTTATCGCAAGTTGTCCCTTGACCTATCTTTGGTTGATAAAGTGGTCGATCCAGATACATCCTCGATTGATCCCACTCTTTCTTTAAAGAGTGAAGAACAAGTTGTTCACCCCACTCTCCCTTTGGAGAGCGAAGTTAAAGTTGTCGAGTTGATGTCATCTCCACCCGATCCCACTATTTCATTAGAGAGTGTTAAGATTGCAGTAGTCGCTTCGACACAGTCTTCATCTTGTCCCTCTCTTCCAGTTGAAAGTATATTGAAACCTGCTGAAGTTTTCCTAGTTAGTTTTGATTATTCTATGCAAGAGGAAATTTTGTCTCTTTCGAAAGAATCCTCTCCAAGTAATGAGGTTATTTCCTTTGACTGGAGTAACCTAACAGAGTCTTGTCTTCATTCGAGTGTTCCTTTCCATATAGTTGTGCAATTTATCGCTAGGAGGATTCTTTGCACTATTGTTGACAAAGGGGATTTTGTTAGCATTCTATCCTCAACTACTTGGAAAGCTTTAGGTTCTCCTCATCTTGTACCAGCCACAGATCAGATACCGAATTTTAATCAAAGACCTACTGCACCTTTAGGAATCCTTCCTCATTTACCTATTACATTAGGAGGGAAAATTGTCTGTATTGATGTTATGGTGGTCCAAGGTCCTTTAGATTTCAATATTCTCCTTGGACATTATTATGTTTACGCCATGAAGGTTGTAGTGTCCACACTCTTTAGAGTGATGCATTTTCCCCATGATGGGAAGATTGTGACCATTGATCAACTTTCCTTTGTTACACCTGACCATCGCATCATTCCTAGTAATCAGACTGCCCTGAATGTTCTGAATGTTCTTGTGGTTCCTTCCCCTTCTTCTAGTTAGCTTCTTCCCATCATAGGTAAAATGGGGGGCATGGTTCTAGTATATGGACATCATACTGGAGTTAAGCTGCTAACTCCTTATGTGAAAGGGGGCAACCTACCAACCGTTGGATATCATGTTGGGTAAGAGCAGGTTTGATGGCATAATTCTTTTTCTGTGTCAAGCTCGTTAAAAAATGAAACATATGTCCTTGAGCATATTTTATTTCTAGTTTTAAGCTCGTTAAAAAATAAAACTGGCCTCAAGCATAGTTTACCTTTTGGTTTTAAGCTTGTGTAAAAATAAAACCATTCTCGAGCATAGTTATTTTTCTATGTCAAGCTCGTTACAAAAATGAAATAGGTTGTTTTAAGCAAAGTTTACCTTTTGGTTTCAAGCTTGCATAAAAATGAAACCATGTTTCAAGCATAGTTATTTTCTGTTTCAAGCTTGTGTAAAAATGAAACAAGTCATTGTGAGCATGGTTCCCATTCTATGCCAAGCTCGTTAAAAAATGAAATGGATTTCCTCAAGCACGGTTATTTTCTGTTTCAAGCTTGTGTAAAAATGCAACGAGTCCCCACAAGCATAGTTATTTTATGTTTCAAGCTTGTGTAAAAATGAAGCAAGTCACCTTGAGCAATGTTTATTTTTGGTTTCAAGCTCGTTAAAAAATAAAACTGACCTTGAGCACAGTTCCTTTTTTCGTGTCAACCTCGTTAAAAACTGAAACAGATTCTTCCATTGTGTCAATCCTTGAACCTTCATTTCACTTGCATGTATAACTTGATCCTCTTTCTTCATATGTTACTGGTGAACCTTTTCCTGGTAGTAACTGTGATTTTAGTTGGATGACGAATAGGGTAGGCAAACGAAACAAAGCCAGCCTCTTTACATTATGTTGGAGTTAAGCTACTTGACAGTTATACTGGGGGCAAGTACCAAACACTGGACATCATGTTGGTAAAATACCCGTCAATGGAACTCATTTTGAGCATACTTCCTTCTAGTTTTGAGCTCGTTAAACCATAAAACAACCCTTTGAGCATAGTTCCTATTCCATTTCAAGCTCATTAAAAAATGAAGCAGATACCTTGAGCATTCTTTCAATTGATCTTCGAGTTCATTAAAAACAATAAGATGGTTTTGAGCTTACTTTTCAATTTTTGTGCTCTGGTTAAAACATGAAAATTGGTTTGAGCTTACTTTATCGTTTTTTCATGCTCTGGATTCAAACATGAAAAAGATTCCCAGTGCCTTTTATACCTTCGGTGTGCTCGTTAAAAACTCAGTGAAGAGGTATCGACTGTACTTTTACTATATTTTTAGACTCATTAAAATCGGATTATGAAAAAAGAATCCTAATATAGTCCTCTTTAAGCTCATTTTAGACTTTTAAAATGTGAAAAGATTATCAAGTGAAGTTGTCTTCTTCATGCTCCTGAAAGGGACTGAAGAGTCGTCTTCCTGGTGATAGTTTACCCCTTTTTTGGACCAAAGTACACTACTAATGAAAAAGGTACACTCCATCCCATCATGACTGGAAGAGTTCTCTTGGGAATTTTTTATACTTTTTCGGGCCCTAGGGACCAAATCATACAAAAAAGGACCCTTTGGAGTATTCATTAGAGAGAATTTGAGGTCAAAAATGGGCCTCAAAAGGACCAAAATGTACTATAAAAATCAACCAATTACATTATAGTAGATGACATCATCCCCCATGGTTGAGGTGGCATTGCATGAGTTAAGAATGCTTATTTGTCACATTTTCTATGGTGGATGAAAATCCATAGTTAACCAAGGTAGTGGTACAAGTACTTTTAAGTCATAAAGTGAAGTACTCACAATAAAAGTCATTTCACACTTTCTCATAAAACAATATTATTGTTATTTTCAAGTAAAGTACTCACAATTCACTTTCTTATAAAATAATATTATTGTCATTTTCAAGTAAAGTACTCATAATTCATAAAAATGTCTTTTCACATTTTTTTTATAAAATAATATATTGTCATTTTCATGTTTTTTAATTTTAAATTATATATTCACTCAATTGTATTTAATATCATAATGTCAAACTAATATATATATATAATTTTGTACTTTTAAAATAAATTAAATTCATAAATTATATATATATGAAAAAAAATATGTTAGTTATGCATATAAATTAAATTCATTTTTGTTTAATTTTATTTACAAGTTCAAGACAAATAAATGTTAAAGGACAATAATTTTTTGGGAATTTACAATGAATCTTAGTCACATCATTCTAGAGTTATTTTATTAATTTTATTTATAGTCAATTTAGAAAAGTAACTCAACCATGGTTATTTATATTGTGCAAAAAAAGTAGTGTAGGAGGTGAGTTGTCATATATACCTACCCCATAAAACCCCTAACTCATAATATTTTGATATATCTTATATTTTTGTAGTACATCTCTTAGGAGGCCCATTTTTTACCTCAAATTCTCTCTAATGCTTCTATTTTAGTTCAGACTCTCTAAACATGAACGATACCGAGTTAACTTTCAATGGACTTGTTAAACTAAACACTAAGAGGCCATCATTTGGGAACGAGCCCCTCCTTTCTTAAGTTCATGAAATATATGAGAATGGACTTATCTCAAAATAAGATACAACGAGATTTTGTTACCCTCTTTGAACTCATTAAAACGAAAAGAGGCACTCATCAATCATGATGGGGAAATTAAGGGAAGGAAAATACATTTCATTTGCAATAAATGGCTATGATTAGTCACATTTTAACATGGCACTTGTTTGCATTTCATTCAATCAATTGGGTATTCATCTTGCTTCCAAGTCAATCCATTTTCATAAGTCATGTCACTTCTTTGAGTCTTTCAAAGAATGCATCATCCGTTGTTGCATTATGTCTTGGTTTCCACATCGTCAAGTCAATGCTACCAAGTCTTCGGTCGTGTCACCCAATGTTCAAAGGGAAATTGTCTTGAGATTTTACACCTACAGTCAAAACAACTTTTTGTGTCAATTACTTTTGAGTCAATCCTATGGTTACATCATACTCAAAATTCCAGAACTTTGTTCCAAGTTTCGTGTCGTCGATGTGGGACTCATCATGGCCCTCCTTCGACGAGACTATTCCTATCAACTTCAGCTCATCATCCAGGAATTAGTCTTAGAAACAAATTAGTACCTTGAGATCTGTATGCATTAATGACAGATTCTCTCGCTTTCGACATAGGTTCGCATCATTGACCTTTGATAGAAAGATTCGAATAAGTGTTCGACATCAAATCATCTATTCACACTCTAGAGATTGTAATAGGGTACCTTTGGAATCATTGACATCAATGATGATTTCCCTTGCACTTATTAACGGTTCTCATCATTGACCGATAATCAAATGGTTTCTACCATGTTTGACATCAAGACATTGTAATCACATGGATAGAATCGTACTTTGTGGAAGACAAGACGAAGACCTTGGGTATCTGTTAAGCGCTCATTGCTTTCCCCAGGTTGTGATGGAGTATTTGTATGAGTCCTAGCATGGATCCACATTTGTATGTTTTTTGTTGTGCTCAGATTTGCGTCTGTATGACATAGATCTACATTGTATATCTGGTAGCTATGTCCAAATTTGAGTCTTCTTCTCATGGATCTACGTTGTATTTTAGTATTCATGACCTTTTGTATCTCACATGGATTTGTATTATATTGGTCAGCAGCCATGTTGTGAGTCATTTGGGAAATGTATCAAAAGGTGTTGTAGGAAGTTTATGATGCTTGAGAACTTCTGACCATTGGACCTTTGCCTCGGAACTATACCTTCTTCTATCAAATCATTTTGCCTATCGTTTCCCTCTAGCCATCATACTTTGGGGGGCATTCTGTTACACCTAAATCTCATCACCATCATGTTATGATATAGATATTCCCTTGTTTTCTCCAATCCCTCAGAGTTTGTCCTAGAGAAATCAAAGGAAGAAATTATTCCCTTGAATTTGTCCTTGCTTTGAGCCAGTAACGCTCCTTTTACATGTGAAAAGGCAGGTTCCATCGCTCTTTTCCTTCATTAAAATGGTTTTACCCCTTTAACACCACTTTTTCTCTTCAACAAAAGTGCGGTGCTCGAGTTTTAAAGGCAAAAAATGAAGCTTCGAGAGGATTCTCGAAGCTTTCCTCCGTGGAGCCTCATCCCTATGGTTTAAGAACACCTGGAGCTTGAGATCCTTCATTTTTGGATCTTCCTTCCACCCCATCTACCATTTCCTCAACCATCCCTATCCTCCCATGCCTTTAAATACTGGCTCATCCCCCATGGGAGGGAGGAGGAAGAATTGTGTTGAACACCCAAACTTTGTCAAAATAATTCTTGAGCTATTAGAGGAAAGGTGAAGTTAGAGGCAAGGACCCATTAGAAGGAACTCTCAACACCCAAGGCATAAAGGTTGTAGTCTCTCCAATCATTTCTAATAAAAAAATTATTTTCTTTCCCATATTTACTATATCATTTGTATATATTCTTTAATTCCTTTGTCACAAGCATAGATCTAGTTTATTATCGTGTATGCTATCATCTTTCTCTTGTTTTCTTCAATCTTTTACAGGTTATTTTGTGGTAGCAGAGGAGAAAGCTTCAAGGATAACTAGGACAACCTTTAAGTGAACTATTATGGCATTATATTCAAGTAATTAACCAGATATAGGGGAAGTTTAGCATTCGGGATTGTGTTTTTTTCTAGACTTGTACCATTAATATCTAGGGAAACAACTCTTGTCTTCAGGAGGTGATAATTTCCAGCAACACCTGTAAGGCATGTGTTCTTCCATTGATCTAGTACCCTTAAAGAATTGGGGGGGAGAGCTATTTTGGTCTTTTTATTAGTGAACACTACTTTATATTTAATACTTATATTTGTATTAATGTTACAAGTAAATAACATATAAGGGAGATAGTTCAGTATAGTTTCTTCTAAGAAAAATAGGAAAATCAAATTACTCTTCCAGCAACTTCAAAGAAGAAATACAATAGACAAGGTCAGATGGAATGAAATTCGTGCATTATCTCTTTTGCATGTAATCCATTAAAATTATCAAACTATTTAAATGTCAAAGTGTGTAAACATGTCCCAAAGAGTGTAATTCCATTTCCTACCAATATCAATATCAACCTCTTTTATTAAAATAAAAATCAAAAAATAATAGCTTATGTTGCAAGATTTATGTGGCCATAGACCTTAGGTCATTATTTATGCCTCGGAAATTCCACAGTAGTCATGTTTTATAATCAATGTTTCAAGTCCATAACAGGATTCATCATCACGAGAGTTTCTCAAGATTGAAGAGAGCTCATCTTAGAGCATTAATATTCATTTTAGGATGCAAAGATGAATGTAGAGATGAATGCATGTCGGCTAGAAAAAATTTAGGGTTAAGGTGGAGGGTAGGGTTAGACTATTTTTAATCATTTATATATAATATTAAACTAGGAATAGGTTAAAACCCATTCTTACGTTCAAAGGCTCATTAATATCTTGATAGAAAATAATAGTAATTTTAATTATTTTTTTATTTTTATGTTATTTAATTATTAAATTGCTCATATAGTCTTAGAAAATATTAATACTCTATTAATCGTTAATATCAATATTGATATTAATATTAATAAGGTATTAATAATGTTATAAACAAATTTATTTATTTAGTTCAACATCCAAAGTCAATGTTTTTAGACTTAAAATATTTGTGTTGATGTATTAATATAGTGTTAAGTTATTAATAATACTATATTAATAATAAGAATGATATTAATATTAATAAAAATAATATAGTATTTTTATGTATTAGTATTATAAATATTAATACTAATATTAATGGATTGTTTAATTGAGACCTTAAGTTTAGAGGTTCATTTTCAAAATTTTAGGTTTCAAAGTAAACGTAAATTCTGGTTATTTTATTTGGTTTAGGATTGATGGGAGCCAAGTAGTGCTAACTTCAATGCCCCCATCTCTTTCTATGTTTCCATGATGCTTTATTATTTCTAGGGCTTCCCTAAACCTTATTTTCAGATAGTGATCCTCTTTGGCTAGGATTTTGATGTCTTCTAGGCGTAACTGGTGTTTGGTTTTGAAGGAGTGTTATGTCGGTGTTGAGGTTCGGATTCCTTCATTCTTGATGTCATCCCCATGTTCTTTTGTTATGGTGTGGAAAGAGCGTCCAGTTTCACCAATATAACATTTCCCACATGAACATGTCACCTTGTAGACACCTTTGTATTGTTTATGGTCAACAGGGTATTTTATGGGTGTCAATTTTTGCCTAATGGTTTGTAAGGTTTGAATGAGGTTTTATCTCTTTATTTTTAAGGATTTTATCAACCTTGTTTGTGATCCCTTGAATGTAAAGTAAGTGAGCTCTTATGTTAAATGTTTAAGAACCAAAGGTGTTTGTATCTTTCATGTATTTTTTGGTGTTGTGAGTGTCGGCCCTTTTGCTTACTTTGTATATAGATTTCTTGATGTACCTAGTCTTGTATCCAATGCTCCTAAATACATTTGTGATATGGTCATTTTCTTCTTCAAAGTGTTCAACATCTAAAATTATTGATGCCCTTATGGCCAAGGTGTTGAGAACTTCTATCTTTTGGGAGGGGTGGTGATGAGACTCGATATGGACGTAGCTTTTTGTTTGTGTTTTTTATAAACACTTTGTGCCCTAATGTTCCATATTCCTTTCTAGTTATTAAGACACCTAGGAAGGGGATGCTCCCATTCTCCTCAATTTTCGTGGTGAACTTTATGTCTTGAAAGCGACTGTTAAGATGCTCAAAAAAAATATTAAGTTCAGCTTCCCCATGTGGCCATATCACATTGGTGTCATCAATGTATCTTTTCCATCTTGATGGTATTAATGGGAAAGAGTTGAGGGCTTCTTCTTCAAATTTTCCATGAACATGTTTGCAACTATGGGTGAGAGGGGGGATCCCATTACTACCCGATTGTTCTTCTCATATAAATCTCCTTGGAAACTAAAGAAGGTGGATCTAAGGCATAACTCTTCCAACCTTGAAATATCAGGGTATGTAATCTCCTTGATGACTTGAATAGCCTCATTCAAACGAATCTTTGTGAAGAGGAAAACTATGTCAAAGCTTATGGTTGTGTCTTTAGGTTCAAATTTTTCTTATTCAATCAGCCTCACAAAGTCACTAGAGTTTTTTATGAATGTGTTTGAGTTTCCTACAAGGGTTCCTAGGATTTTAGCCACATATTTTGCAATCTCATAGGTTGGGGAGGCTATGGTGTTGACACTAGGTCTAAGAGGAACTCCCTCTTTATGGATTTTTGGAAGACCGTATATTCTAGGGGTAATCTCAAGGATTGGTATAAGCCATTTTTTTAGTGCTTCATCAAGATTCAAGTTCTTGATGGTATTCTTTACCTCTTTAATAACCTTGGATATAGGGTTGCAACTTAGCTTCCTGTAGCTACCACTTGTAGTAAGGTGTCAACCATCGTTGCATTATATTTAGCTCTATCCAATACTACTGTGGCTCCCCCTTTGTATGTGTTTGACACCACAAGGTTAGATTTCTTGATGGTATTCTTTACCTCTTTAATCACCTTGGATATAGGGTTGCAACTTAGCTTCTTGTAGCTACCACTTATAGTAAGGTGTTCAACCATATTTTCATTGTATTCATATCTATCCAATATTATTGGGGCCCCCTCTTTATTCAAATTTGAGATCACATGGAAGGCCCAACTCATCTCTTGAAGGACTTCAATAATGGCATCATATAGTTAACCTTGTTTGTCATTATATTTCTCATTTACAATAATTATTAGCACTTCATATTTAATCAAATATTATGCACATTCAAATACCCTGAAATTAGTTTGTCATCTTGATATAGATTTGTAAATATAAAAAAGGAGATGGTATACACTAAGTTACTAATAATAATATTCCCCAGACAACGAACTGCCAATTGCTAGCCCTTGTGACCCAATGGACTTATTTATAAAGATAGTCAAGACCATTAGCAGTTTCACCATGCAACAAAAACTTCCAAGAAATGAAAGATTATATCAATTGGACTTGTGCACAAGAATTAGACTTTGTTACTTGTATAGACAAAAAGATGAAAAACCCCAATTAATTTATATCATAATAATACTAGATAAACATATATAATTCAACAATGATGTTGATTGTTTTGTGAACAATAGACAAAACTTAGACTTAATTGATGGCCTATTTCACAATGCTTTGGTAGATTGTGTTTCATTTCCCAAATATAAAGTCAACTGTAGAAAAAAATAAAACACTTATTTATTCTACTATTTGGATGTCATTGATTTTTTCCATTTAATTGACCAATCACCTAACATTGCATGTTGATCACTTGATAGGAAACTAACATTTATTGTGGCCACTAATACTAACTTCAATTTGAGCATTTTTAAATGGGTCTAGACGGGAAAATAATAGAAATGAATACCTATTAGCGAGCATGTTAAGTGGTCAACTTGTAGGCTTCAAATAGTCGGCATAGTTGCTACCTCAATGCCAAATAAATCAAAGTGTAGTTGATGGGAATTGAAAAGGATTTGTGAATTAGTTGCATCCGTCCAATCGAGTTTTCTTTGTAATATAAGTTGGTTTCATGTGTGATTATATTGGTACATTATATTGTTTTCTTAAAACCAAATATATATCATGTTGATATTACTCTCTCTCTCTCTCTCTCTCTCTCTCTCTCTCTCTCTCTCTCTCTCTCTGTGTGTGTGTGTGTGTGTGTATTTTCCATTATTAGGCACACACATACCCATTGTGTGCATTCCCTACACATGTTCACATGTGTTAACACGCCCTGGCTAGGCAGTGTAGATATCAAAATTCCAGCAGTAGAAATGCCAAACTCAAAACACAAACAATCTTGATATATAATTATTAAATTAGAATTACCTACCCTGCAACAAGAGAATGATTGAAAGAACCACTATAATCACTAGGATGTTCCATTGAGATAACTTTCCCAAACACCATTGTGCATTCAGATAACACTGAAAGAGTATAGTAGGGTCGTTCAAAATGATACATGTGCATGTGAGGTTGTGAATAGTGACTCTGCACATATATGTTATCCCACACTTACACTTAAACTTGTAAACATGAAGTACACCATTTTTTTTAATTGGGATCATTAAATGGAGATGAGGATCAAACAAGGTTACTAAAAACGGAACATGAAAATTGCAAATCAAACGAGTTCGAAACTTTTAATTATAGTGTTAGAATAGAATGCTTACACTCTATAATTTTGAAATGAACCTAAATTTATCATATAATAATTTTATTTTCATCCAAAGTTGTCACCACTCTGTGTGACATCTCAAAAGGCACATCTACGTATCTAAAACCATTGACTCACCTCATTGAAAAAATTGATATTACAACTATCTAGCCTCCTATTTCTAAAAATAAAATTCCATCGAAGCATGTGATCAATGATAGCTTCCAAAATTGTTGGAATTGGTTCTACTAGATATACAAAAGAGTTACTATTCAGTATCTCAATCTTATCAAATATTCAAACTTACCATACATTAACACAAGCATACAACATCATTGAATAAATATATCTCTCTCTCACACACACATTCACAAATGATAACGCATTGAAAGTCATTTTTATCTACTCCTGCTCCAATATATATTTCTTTGGATATTGCTAGCCGAATATTTTCAAAATTTTTGGAATGCATTGCTTTCAAATCATACAAATTCATTCCTATTTCAAGAAACAAAACACTATGAACTTAGTATAAGAAAATTGTCAGCCATCAAATGAAATTACCAATAAATTAATTTTGTTGACCATAATTCCAAGATGCAATCAGAGAACAACTTAATATTTTAGCACTGATTGAGTTTTGAGAATTGGAAGCATGAATAAGTTAATGCAAAATTCACACAATGCAAATATTTAAACTAGTGTTTGTATTGCAACCTAGAAGTTCGGTGTAATGCTCTATGAGAGAGAACATCAAAATATCTATGTTCAAATGACCTTGGTCTGATTTTTAAAACGTCCTTTGCATTCATGAAATATAAGTACATGAAGTATCATTAGTCCCCCTTTTTTTAATCATACAGACATTCTCTCTTCAAATCTAAACTTAAAAACCAGCATTGGTGTTAAGGAATTGCAAATGAAAAATTGTCCATTGATCCTTGCTTAAATATTCTTCTGGAATTTCTGGAATCATTTGGCCCAAGGACTTATCAGTGGTCCACATAACATTACTTTATCAATGCACTAAACAACTAAAAAAAGCATGGAAAAGATCAAGTTAACATAGCATCAAATGTTCTATTAAATCCAACTATGATGGGCAGGGAAGAAATATGAAAACGGTAGGTGCAAAATGGTGCAAAACTAAATGTGATTTCCACAATTTCTTTTCGCGATCCAACACCAACAATTTTATAAGGCAATATCCCATAAACAATTTCTGAGAGGATTAGATCCAATTGCTAAGAATGTCTAGTTAACTGTAGGTAGATATTTACAAAACACATATGCAAGTTCCATTTGTTTGAGGAAAATGTTAGGAATTCAAACCTAGTGACATGGAAAGGCCACTTGCTAGGGAAAACAACCTAGCCCAAAAACTGTGTGAAGAAATGTTGTGTGATTAGTGTGCAAAGGGACCATGTATACATAGATAAGTAATATTAAATGATGGTCAGCATTGGGCTTTGTGATTGAAGGAGCAACTTTTTATAAATTGCAAGCTCCAAACATCAATTGGAATGGGCATGGGTATTTCTTTAACTATGGGAAAAACAAATGAAGGAAGAGCCTATAGTGGAATCCACCTATACAAATACAATAGACATTGAATCCATGCACGAGACTAAGCCAATACTTGAAAATAGTAGAGCATGATGTTGGCTCAAAGTTGTGAAAAGGTGACTCCAATACTCTTAGTACAACATCAAATCAACTGAGTTCTTTGAGTTTTTAGAATTGGAAGCAATGATTGTTAGCCCACGTAAGATATCACCCTTTGTTTCTCTTAATTACTTGATTAATTTATGCTACTTACATCCTTAAGCGATTAGGAATGAAGTTATGAACCATGTTAGGATGTTGATAGCATGGATATTTTATAGCTCCCTTTTGGGGCTAATTGATATGTTCTCATATTCTTATTAAAAGGAATGCATGTTTGTCATAGGATTATGTTTGTTGGAAATTATTTGAAAATCAATAACTACAAGCTTTTTCTTTTGATCAATTACTATGTAGAGGTTCAAAAAATTCCAGAGTAGGTCAATAAAGCAAGTGTTATTAAGAAAACAAACCTCAAATCCCACTCCACCTAACTATCATCCCAAGATTCTTTTACTCCCATCTTCGAGCTTTATATTTGAATAAGATATTGATTTAATTATCTAAGAATAAGAACAAGAAATGAGGAATGGAAAACCAACTACAAAAATACAATTGGAAATAAATTTTTAAATATACCTCGTGTTTTTCAGTATCTTCAATCACTGGTACAACCTTGAACAGATAATTACTGTGAACCATAAGCGTAGGTTCAAGATCGTCTAGCCCAAGTTACAGGTAAAGGAGCTTGATCATTGGACACCTATTTTATTCTTCTTCGGTCCATTATTAATCCTCATTGATCTTGGTTGTCTGGAATTCCCTCCTCTTGTGTTTCCCCTTATGTTTTCCCTTATGTTTCCCTTATCCTTCTTTCCCCTCCTCTTTTTGTTTATTTGGCCTTCCTCTTCTTGACGAATACAACGAGAAATATGAAAGAATTCAAGACTAAACAAATAGAAAGAAGGAAATACATCATCAAACTTAGATTCAAAGGTAGATATAAAACCAACCTCCTGAGGAATATAAAAAGGTAGATAGATAACCCTTATCCTGTTAACACCAATGGGTAAAACTGAGGTTGTTTTTGTAGGGCTGAGCATATTACTTACCCAATGACATATACCCACATAAACCATATGTTTCAATCATTATCACACATGGTTTATGAGTCAAAGTGGGGCGCCAACTAATAAAAAATAGGGGGAATGTATAATAGTAGGGCTATATAATCATTCTTGTTGTTGTCAATCCATCCCATTACCCTTATAAGATGAGGCTTTTACTCATTTCTCTTCTATCCCACAGCTGGCATCTACCCCTTTTAATAATAACTTGAGGTACCAATGAATGAATGCACGCTTCTCCAATAAAAAAGTATTCTATGATTAATGATTTTGGTTGGTTGTGGCTCATTTATCCCCACCCCCTATTACTACAAAGTGACTTATATCTCTATCTTCCTGAGATCAATGCCTTATAGAAATCCAAAGTTGGTCTGAAACATGCCTCGACCTATTAATAAGTCAGTAAGTAAGCACATGAGATATATAGCCTTCATGTAATAGTAGAATCAATCAATTCATCAATAAATAAACCCATCAAGCAATCAATCCATCCATTAGTTTTTTTTCTAACTCTTGATAAATGATCATGCTTAATGATAAGTACGGGATTATTCCACCATTTTCTATTGTTCCTGCTTGAAATGGTTGTTGTGTAGTTCTAGCATTATCTAGTGTTACTCCTAATTATGCAATGCCCCCCTAAAAAGGTCACCTCCCCCCCTTACAATGCAATTCTCTCCCCACTCTATACAACCTCCTCATCAAGTCTATCTTGATTGTCATCATGTCTACACCATTCCACCCATATAGTAAAAAACAAGCAGTGTCATGTATGATATTTTTATGGAAACGACCAACACATACCTACGCCACATAATTAATTCTGCATAGACCTATGCCTTAGTAAGTATCCCATATACCTTTAGCTAATTGAGTTGTATGCTCGGATTGAGTTGTATGCTCAAACCTCTATGCCTACATAAATGCTTAGAAACATTTATTCAATTTGTCAAACTAGATACAATATTATTGTATAAATGATTTATTTCCTCACCCTCTTGATGGTTGGCTTCACCATCCTTCCTCTTGGATTTCTTGAAATTATCAATACATAATTAGAAGAGTAAGGGGAGGGAATCCTTGATCCGGATTTATGCAGGAACGCAACAGAATACACAAATAACCATATAAACAAATATGCAGCAGAAATAACACTTCATTTCATTAATCAAAGAACTGAAACTTGTTTACATACAAAATGGAAATAAACTAGCTAGAGTGCTGGTAGCTTATCTATGAGAAGAGATGTGGCGGCTACATGCCTCTGAACTCTGTGTTACAATGAGGCTCGAAGGCCTATATATTATTTAGAAACAATGGAAACCCTACACATCCAAAAACCTAACCATAGGAGGTGAAAAGCCAGAATGTGGGCCCCATTGGGTAACTTGGTACATCAATTTCCTGGGGTCATAACTTTGGCATACTACCTCCGTTTGACGTGCATGATACATCGTTAGAAATATCTCTTTAAGGACTACATCCATAAATGGAAAATATAGAGTCCGAAATGGACTCATATTTTCCCGACCATTCAATGCTGAAAAAGCTGGTGCAGGAGGTCATCAATCCGTAGGATCGAGTACCTAATCCAGATAGTGATCTTATTCAACGCCCGATAGTCAATACAGAGTCTCCAAGTCCCATCCTTCTTCTATGCCAACATGATCAGGATCCCACATGGTGATGAACTTGGCTGGATGTGACCCTTCTGCAGCAGCTCCTGAATTTTCCTCTTGATTTCATCATTCTCTAGAACAGAGAGTCGATAAATCGGTCCATTGGGCAGCGGTGCACCTGGGGTCATATCGACGGGGTGCTTGACCTGACAATGTAGAGGAACCCCTGTGGGTGAGGTGAATATTTCCCAGTACTCCTCCAGGACCTTGTCCATTTGTTGTTGTTGTGCGGATGGGCCCTGTCTGGAGGTCGTGGCCATGATCTTCTTCTTGCCCTGAGGGCGGATTATCAAGAAAACAAATTTCTCGATTTTGGAAATGAGCTTACTGCATTGTTTTGCAGTAACCAAAGAGATAGTGGCAGGAGGTGGTACCTCTAGTATCCTGTACAACTTATTTCCCAATGTAATAATAACAACGCGAGGCCGAGACTCATACACAGCATGTCGCTTCCATAAGTATGGTTGACCCAATAATACATCACAAACATCAAGAGGAGCAATATCACATAATACCTCATCGGTGAAGGGCTTGATGCTGTAGGGAAGGTGGCACTGATGGCTGACGCGGAGATCCCGTCCTTAGTGAAGCCACTCGATGGTGTACGGTTGCAGGTGTGTTGTGGTCAAAAATCCCAACCGCTTCACAACCTCTGCTGAAATGAGGCTCTTTTGGCTCCCACTGTCGACAATGAACTGTAGCAGGGAACCCTTTACCCACATCTGGGAGTGGAAAAGACGCTCCTCCTCCTCTAAATCCTTTGGTTCTTCCTTTTGGATCTTTGTGGTGGCAACGGTGGCGTTGGGCTCTGCATCGATAATCTTCTTCCCTCTGTCATTCCCCTTCTTGGGTTCTGATTCAACGTCAGAGTATGCATCTGATTCAGAAGCCTTTATCTCGGCCACTAGTGACTGCTTGGCCCGACACTCACTGTTGTTGTGAGTGGGGCTCTTATGGAACTCGCACCACTTTCCTGCTTCCTTCTTCGGCTTCGCAATGTTGTTATGTGCTTGCGGCTTTGGCAATTCATCTTGAGTCACCATGCATTGGTTGTGTCCTTGGTTCTGCGGTTTGGGGGCACCTTTCGCTTGCTTCTGATTCGCAGATCCAAATTCTCGCTTTTTCTGTCTGAACTTTTCCTCGATTTTGGCAGCATATCGGTATGCCGTACCAAGCGAGGAGATGTCGAGGAACTCCATTTCCTCCTGAATGTATCTATGCAGACAACTGCGGTACTTCAACACCAAATGTTTCTTTGAATATTTGATACCCAACTTGGTGCGCAGGGTATGGAACAGATTCGTCATCTCATGCACATCTTGATCTCTTTGTTGTCGCAGCGTAGTCCATTGTATGTACTTGTCCTCATAGCTCCCCACAGGATAATATTGTCCCTTTATGGCATCTCGGAATGAATTCCAAGTGGGTACGGCAGAGAACATAGAGGGTTCCTCCTCGTCCTTTCTCTGACAGTAGGTTTCCCACCAATCCTTGACATGGGGGGCGGCTTTGAGTAGTGAAAAAAGTAATCTTTTCCCGGTCGGAAAAGTCTTGAACCGAGAAATATCCTTCTAATAGATTCAACCATCTATCTATGACATCTGCATCTATTCGACCATCAAATATGGGAATGTCGAAGTTTACTTGTATCTTAAAAGGGGTTGCGCCTCCAAAGTGGCTGCTAGATGCAGATGCGCCGCCAGTGGGAAGTCGTTGAAGGATTTGGGCGAAGTTATCCATCATCGCGTTCATTTGTTTTCCAAGAGCCTCCTCGAGCAACATTTTGATAGGATCTTCTACGCCCTCGTCTTTCTTTTCGTCCCCCATGGGAGGTCGTCGGGATTTGCGATGTTGATCTTGCAAAGGTTTAACCAGATCGAGCCCTAACTCTTTATACCCCGCCCTCGTTGGGGACATGCAAAGAAGGATCGAGAAAGAGTAGATTGCTCTGATACCACTGATCCGGATTTATGCAGGAACACCACAGAATACACAAATAACCATAGAAACAAATATGTAGCAGAAATAACATTTCATTTCATTAATCAAAGAACTGAAACTTGTTTACATACAAAATGGAAATAAACTAGCTAGAGTGCTGGTAGCTTATCTCTGAGAAGAGATGTGGTGGCTACATGCCTATGAACTCTCTGTTACAATGAGGCTCGAAGGCCTATATATTATTGAGAAACAATGGAAACCCTACACATCCAAAAACCTAACCCTAGGAGGTGAAACGCCAGAATGTGGGTCCCGTTGGGTAACTTGGTACATCAATTTCTCGGGGTCGTAACTTTGGCATACTACCTCCGTTTGACGCGCATGATACACCGTTAGAAATATATATTCAAGGACTACATCCATAAATGACAAATATTAAGTTCAAAACGGACTCATATTTGCCTAACCATTCGATGCCGAAAAAACGTCGTTTAGGGCCTCAAAACGGCTCTGAAAGTTTAGGACCCGAAAATTGCCAAAAATAGTAAATTGTGCTACAATTAAGGAAATTGAAAAACTGAAAGAAACAATGGTAGGGGTCCAAGTGGAATAGGTGGGTGGCCACCAATATCCTCCTGGATCAATCCTAAATATAGATCAAATTGTACGGAAAACTAGGAATTTTGAATTTTGATATCAATATAACAACTACCAATACTAATATTGAAACCCATCATTGCTACAACTTTAACTTACCTTCAAACTAGCCAGTGAACTTGAGTCTCGCAGGGGATAACCTTATGTGAATTGTTTGTTTAAGCATGGAAGATTTGTTCTATCAAGCGAAGCGATCTTTTTTTATATACCATCGTCGGTTTGTTTTAGCAGGGAAAGGAAAGTGATCTTCAAGGGTCCTTTAAATGATATTTCCATAAAGAGTACATCTCTATATACTTGCACTCCGAATTATCAGATTTGGACTTTCTCTTGCACGCCTCTCCATGCTTCATGCTCAAGATTACCCATCCTATTTAAAGTGATTTGGCTATTAGCAGGGACACCTTCATTCAATATCTAAAAAAACAATATTGATGCACAAGTAAGAATACCTATAAAAAGAATTTATTGTTTTGAATGGATCTTTTCTTAACTATGAAAATAAGGATTAAAGTTTATTTCTCCAATCTAGCCACTAGAAGTGACATTTCAAACTAGAATTGATCTCCCATTTGATTAAGCAAATTCTTCTAAATAGAGTATGAAAATACCCAAAAAAATATCACCCTGAAACTACAAAAAGAACGGCTTGATAGGACTATAAAAAAAAAAAATCTCATACTTGGGTCCATAAATGAGAAGCAATGGATGAAACTTGTTCAAAAGATCCACTGAAAAATTCAAACTGGATCTTCGTAAAAAGCCTTTAGAAAAATTTCATATGGCTTTTAGAAAAATTCAAACGGCTTTTTCCTCGAATGTTAGGTTTCTGAAAGAGAAAAAAAAAACCTCGTTGCCGATGTATTGTTTGCGTAAGATTACAAACTTTGCAGTATATTTACAGCTCTTGCATGCCTCAAATCTGATATTTGCTCTAATGGTAAACTATGCAGGCCAATATTTACAACCCTTGCCTGCATCAGATTGAATATTTTCCTTAATGATTTTTAAATCTCTGTTGCAAAACTCCCCCAATTTGTCTTTCCCTCCACATGGATTTGTTTTTTTTTAGTTTGTTAATATTATTGTATTATTATAATATTTATATTATTATATCATTGTTTGTATAATAATAATATTTGTTTATTTATAATATATTTTATGAGTTTGTTTTTTATAATGTTTCATGATAATATATTTATATATTAAAACCTTGTATATATATTAGTCCATGGGGTGTAGCTTGAGTGGTTGGGAGATTTGGTTATTGCGCTCTCCACCCAGGTTTGAGTTCGAATCTCGATTGGGACATTTGCTCTTTGGGAGCCCTTGAATGTAATGAAATATTGGGCGGTGAGCCTTTTATTTTGATTGGCCCTCTCAAAATTTGTTGTTTCTAGTTCATGTATGGTGAACCACCTTTAAATATATATATACTTACATATTCAAATATACTATTAATATTATCTACTTTTAAGTTCACATAAAATCCCCCTATGGATTTGAACCTACAACATCTTAGTAGGAAACACATGTTCTTAACCCTTAGCCCCATTCAAGCTATACATGTTATAATCACCAACCTAATGGATTGGGTAGTTCAAATATGTCAAAAGACAATACCTTCAGCATAGAGTCAAGGGTGCAATGAGTCACAAACCAAAATTCCACAAAGGCTCATATATCATTCATAAGATCAACATTTATTATTGAATATGGTTGAACTTATACTAATAAGGTCACTTATACATCCAATTCTTATTATTGAATATGAGAGTGTTAGAAATGAAGATCATCCTATGTTTATGAAGAGAATAATAATCAAGCACTATTTAATTGGCAAGATAAATAAGTGTAAGTGATTGATATTGAAATGCTAACCAATAGGAGTAATTAGTCATTGTTTTAGTCATTTTTATTTGTGTGGGTTATTATTTAGTTATATTTTTATCTGATGACTAAATTAGTTATTTAATTTAGTCGTTTTTAGTTGTGTTGCTCAAATTTAGTCATATTTAGCTTTAAAATACAGTGATAACTAACATTTTTAGTCACATAGTCATTTATTTGTCAATTTCTACTCATATATGTGTGTGTGTTCCTAAACTTGAAATAGATAAGATGCAAGAATTGTCATGATTATTATTTTTATTTGTTACTTGGAATGGTTAGCTAACTGTGTGCCTATGGTGAAGAAAACCAAGGACATTTGATTATATGTCACTTTTCACAACTTGAACAACATTTCATTGAAATTAACTTTACTACCCCACCCGGAGGAAATCCTCCAATAAGTTTTTAGAATGCAAACGATATATTTGTTAAATGGATTCTCTAGTTATAATCAAATATCATGTATGCTTGAATATAGCCATAAAATGAGTTTCACAACTTGTAAGGGTACATACACTTGTCATAAGATGCCATTTGGTTTGATTAACACAAGAGGAGCCTTTCACCACACCATGGAAAACAATTTTATAGGGTTTGTTGGAGAAAACCAACTCAATAAAAATGGAGAGAATAACTCACTATATCTTGGAAACTAGCAACTGAATCCAATAATATAACCAAGAGATAAGGATAAGATCCCAATTGATCCATGAGAGTAGGAACCTAAAAGCTACATCAAACAAAATCCATAATAACAATAAAAGATCACTATACAAATAAAAATATGATACTAATATGGCATATGAAAACAAACCATAGGCTAAAATAAATCACTACAAATTCCTATCATTCCTCCGAAAAATAGAAGCATTGGCCTCCAACTCTTTCAAGAGAGAGGGAAATTGATGTGGTGTTTGAGGCTAAGAAATCCAAGGAGCATCATCTACAATGTGTAAAAGTTGATACTCTAGAACAATAGATGTGTCATGATACGTTTTGATGACATCGTAGGTGCTCAATTGATTGATATGATATTGATGGAACGCATCCTAAAGGAAAGCTTCAAGTGATAAACATTGTCAAATTGACTGGTAACCCAATGCAAAGAGGCTACAAATTTTGAACTTCCAAGGTAAGAGGGTACTCTGTGATAGGTGAGAAACTTTGAAGTTTGTAAAAGGTACTCTTGATATAGTGTCTCAAGGCAACTAAGGCAAATGAGATAACAAAGAAAATGGAGAAGGAGGAGGTGTACTAGAGTCCTATGAAATTATTAAATGAAACTAAGGTTGCACATATAGAACATAATGATGTTGTGGATAAGATTGTCAAACAAAAGTCAAAGAATTTTCTTTAATTGTAGGATCAACCTAATATGGTAGTTCAAATGTATTGTGGATAAGATACTAAGAATCGTCTTTGTCCAAGGAGTAAGTGTTGTTGAATACATGATATTGGGCCTTACAGTCATACTAATAAGGCTGACTAAGCAATAGACCACCAATAGTCCATATCAATGACATCACAAGTGACTTTATCCATAAATTTAGGACCAAATGCAAACGAGATAGTGTATGTGTGCATGATCCGAGAAGTTGAACCATGAGAATGGCAAGAGTGGGTGAAACACAACAAAAACAATAAGAAATGAACACTATCCAATGTTAATGAGGCTCTCCAAGTTAATTGACTCTCAAAGAAATGGAACCCGTACAGAATTCCTCTTCATCATTATATGAAAATCTCCTTAAAAGAGTTTCATTTAAAAGAGACTTTTAAACAGATTTTAAAAGGGAGAGTTAATAGATCATGATTAAATAGTTAGTAAAGAGATTTTAAAAGAGAGAGTTAATATATCATGATTAAATAGTTAATAAAGGAGAAACGTATTAGATTTAAATTCTCGTGTGATAAATGAAATATTTACCCATTAATACTACCATGCCATCCAATGTAGTTCACCCATCGAATATGTCTTCCCTTCAACACAATATTCAGCTCGGCGAAAACATATGTTTATGAGAATTGACCATACATGGAGTAGGCTAGTGTTGGATGGTTCTACACATAAGAGACAAACAGGGATCTGAATTAATATATAGAAAGAATACTATATGGATTAAACCATGTTTTTAACAAAATATTTGTCTATTCTAGAATAGACAATGAATTGATGTACTATTAAGGCACTTTTTGTGGAAGGTTATAGGTTCAAAACTTCATGGGTGCTTACTTATAAAGAAAAAAAAAGAAAATCCGGTGAAAGACTCTGCAAATTGTCAAAGTCATGCATTAGACTATACCACAAAAAGGATTACAAATGATCTGATATTAATTATATGGATTAATTCATTCATGAGTAAAGTTCTATACCAAATATGTGAAAAAACAAATCTCTATGTAAATTATCATCAAACAATTATAGGTTGGAGTAATTCATTCATGAGTAAAGTTTTGTACCAAATTTGTGATAAAACAAATATTTATTTAATTTTTCATTAAACAACTATAGGCTTGTCTTACATGGAGAAAACCAACTCAACAAACATGGAGAGATAACTAACCAAATTCTAGGAATTAACAACAAAATGCAACAACTGTTGCGAATAGCAAAGTCCTTGCCTTCGAAAAAAATTGAATGAAAATTTGAAAGAAAATTGGAAACTCCTATAAAAGCATATATTATATTATGTAAATTGTCTTAGATTTGTCACTTTTGCATGAAAGTTGTTGAGCATTATCTTTTATTTTTGAAACACATGTTTGAAAAAATAAATATGTATGTCTAAATGTAATATATTACATTCTTTAAATGTAATATGAAACATTTCGAATGTATGTCTAAATCTAATATAATCTTTAATACTGCAAAACAAGAGGCCCATGCATGTGTGTGCGTTTTTTGTGAAGTCGCATGCAAAATTACACTCATACATGGAAACTCCATATTTCCAATTGTGCAAGGGAATCAACAAAAAGACAGAAACAGTGATTGGAAATGAATCAACAAAAAGATGTAAGGAAATTGGTAAAAATATGGAAACTATGTCCAACTTTTCTCTTTAGCTTTTGGGAAGTTTCCGTGCATGAATGCTATGACTATATTTTTTATTATTTTGTCAATTTAGTTCATCTTCATTTCAACTTTATAGGACCAATCATATTTGGAAAAAAAATTATCTAAAAATTAAAATTAAAAATAAATAAATAAATAAAAACTAAAACTTTAACTACCACTTTAGACATTTTGAAATATTAAATATACTTGCTTCAAATTAATGAAAAATACAAAAACAATAATATTTGCCGAACTAATAATAAAACTAAGAGCTAAAAATAAGATCCCAACCACTTCATGAGAATAGAAACCTAAAAACAACATCAAAAAAAATCCATAAATACAATAATAAACTCATCACATTTTTTTCAAAATAATGTGGCGGCCACTTTGAGAACAAGTCGTTCTTAGCTATACAAGTTTGATATATCATTAAATCCTAAGAAAACGTTTTTTGGTTTTTGATGAAGGAAAATCTTTTGGTCCCATTATGTCCAAGAAGGTGTTAAGGTTGATTCTTAGAGAATGAAATCGATTAAGAGACTTATTTATCTAACCAACTAAAAGATGTAATGTTTTTTTTGAAAGAATTAACTAATTCTAAGGTGTTGGAATTATGATAGGTATTGTGATTGTATGGAAACAGATCAGATTGTGATGTGGTTGTCATTGATGACCATACATAGTTCCAAGCATATGATACAATAGCAAGGAGGACAAATAAGCAGAGGAATTAGACGAATCGACGGTTGTGGATGAATTTTGCACATGATCGGGAAGACTGGTTGTCTTCAATGTGCAAGTTTGAGCTTGTACAAGTCTAGTGGGTGCTAGAAAAACCAGGAGAGTTGGTGCTCTCCACAAGTTGTTGCTTGTAAAACAAAGGTTGTAGCCTCATTTGAGTTGGTGCTCAAAGAAAGTTTATTTAATAATAAAATAATTTTCTATTACAAATTATCTTGTGAATATTTGTCTCTGTCCCCATCAAGTGTATGATTGATAATAATTACTTCTGTGTTATATCATGTTGTAAATCTGTTAACAATAATAAAGGTTTAAAAAGTCAAAAATTGTTTAAGCTTAGGAGTAACTAATTCAACCTCCCCTCCTTCTCAGTTATTCAAATAACCTCAACAATTGGTATCAGAGCAAAATTGTTTTATTTAAAGGTAGATCTATAAGCTTAAACATGACAAGTCATGAAGGGACTTTAACCAATAAGGTTCCTCTGTTTCATGGAACAAATTTTGCCTTCTGGAAGGTTAGAATGAGAACATATCTAATGTCCTTAGGTGTTGATGTTTGGGATATAGTAAACACTGGCTACGTAAATCCTGTTGTGCTAGACTCTAAAGATGATAAGTTGGAATTTGGTTTTAACGCAAAGGAAATGAATGCTATCCTAAGCGGTCTTGTGAAGCTGAGTTTGTTAAAGTGATGCATCTTGAATCTGCAAAAGAGATGTGGGACAAACTTATAAGTAGTTATGAAGGAAATGACAAAGTAAAAGATGCCAAATTGCTGACATATAGACTAAAATGTGAACAGTTAAAGATGAATGAGGATGAGACTGTTAGTAAATATTTCTTAAGAGTAGAAGAGACTGTGAATGCTATGAAAGGTCTTGGTGAAAACATTGAGGAAACACCCTTAGTTAAGAAAATTTTGAGATCTGTGCCTGATGGATTTAATCCCAAAGTTTCTGTAATAGAATAATTAAATGATCTTAAAACTTTGCCTATTGACCAACTCCTAGGAACTCTGACTTCTTATGAAACGAGGATTAGTAAAGATAAATCCACCACTAGAGAAGCTTCCTTTAAAGCAGATAAGAATATTGATTCTGAAATGGATATGATTGAATCAAAATTTGTAAGAAGGTTGAAGAAAGGATTGGGTAAATATAAAGGCAAGATGCCCTTTAAATGTTTCAACTATGGTAAGATAGGCTATTTTGAATCTAAATGTCCTCACAAGCAAAAGGGTCATACTTCTGATGATGAAGAGAACTACACATTCAAGAAATACAATAAAGAGGCTAGATATAAAAAGAAAAGCTTGTGTGCAAATGATGTTGATTCCTCAGAAGAGATAGGCAGTGATTCAACTTGTGAAGATAAAGTGAATAATTTTATGCTTATGGCCATATAAGATTTTGAAATTGAATATATAGGAAGTGATCTGAATGATGAAGAATATATGGTTGATATGGAGGGTGAACTAATCATTACTCTGGAAGATATTGATATACTCAGATTAAAGAAGAGGAAACAAAAACAATTGTTGATGCAGTATGAAAATAATGGTAAAAAACCAAGTGAAGATCTTGCTCTGTTAAAATTAGAATTAGAAGGGGCAAAGAAAATAGAAGATATTCTAAGACAGCAATTAACAAAGGAGAAAATGAGACGTGAAGTATTGGAAGAAGAAGTAGTGACAGCTAGAAAAGAATTGGAGAAATTTCAAGCTTTGTATCACCAAAATCTGTCAAGTATTAAAGCTTCAAAAGAACTGGACAACATTCTGAGTAAGCAAATATCTCCATTCTTAAAAATAGGTCTTGGATATGAAGAAGGTTCAAGTAGCAATCACTCATAAAACAAGAAATCAAGTAAGTGGATTAAAATTCAAAGGAGCAAACAACCAGAATATGAACATACATTGCAAACAAAAGAGAATGAAAATGAACCAAGCATCAGGATCGAGGGTTAGAAAGATCAATCAAAATTTGCTTAGGAATAAAGCCAACAAAATATGAGGCAACCAATTCCAAGAATCCAACCAAGATTTAGATACCAAGGTTTTTTCCATGGCTACTGTTATTATTCTTCTAATTTTGGCCATAAAGTTGCAAATTGTGCATTTAAATTTAGAAGTATGCAACTAAGAATGCCAAATAACGATGAACTGCTACAACATAGATCAAGACAATCAATGAGTACCAAAAACTTCATACAACATAGTTTACAACTGAAAGAAGAACTCACAATAGACATACCAACCCTTTTGATCTATTGTACAATGAGCCAGAATGTTATATTTGTCATGATTTTGGACACAAGGCTTCGAACTGCCATATGAAGAATTAAAAAATAGATCTGAGAGTGAATTACTCAGCGGGAAGTGCTAAAGTTTGGAAGAAGAAAGAAAATAACAAGTGTGGTCTAGTGCTTTCTGTTCAAAGTCGAAAAGACTCCTGGTATATTGACAGTGGATGTTCCAAACATATGGCTGGTGATAAAAGTAAGTTTTTGTCTCTAAGTGAAATTAAATCAGGAAATGTAACTTTTAGAAATGATGCTCCAGGAAAAATCAAAGGAAAAAGAATGGTAAAGTTGAGTAATGGAAAAGGGAAATCCCAAGATGTGTTGTTTGTAGATGGACTGAAACATAATATTCTTAGTGTCAGTCAGGTTTGTGACAGAGGATGTGAAGTTGTTTCACTTCTAAAGATTGCAAGATAAAATATGTACCTTCAGGGCAGTTGGTTGCAAAAGGGATAAGGACACAAAACAATGTTTATGTCTTGAAAGAAGGAAAAGAAGTATGTCATCTAAGCAAGTATGATGAAAGCTGGCTATGGCATAGCAGACTTGGACACTTAAACTTTGATCACATAATCAAGCTTATAAACAATGGGGTAGTAAACTATCTTCCAAAAATATCAAAGTCATATGACTTTGTTTGTAAACCTTGTCAAATGGGGAAATTGACTCGCACACAATTTAAATCCAAGAACTTCAAATCAACAGAAAAACCTCTTCAGTTAGTACATATAGATTTATGTGGACCATCAAGAAAGGAAGGCATGGGAAGAGAAATATAATTCATGTTGGTAATTGATGATTATTTTAGACTCACATGGGTCTCCTTTCTGAAGGAAAAATCTGAAGCATTTAAAAAGTTCAAAATTTTTAAGGCTCTAACTAAGAATCAAGCGGGAAAGAGACTTAAGGCAATAAGGTCTGATAGAGGAGGAGAGTTTAGTTTAGGAGACTTCAAAGAGTTTTGTGATAAACATTAAATTAAAAGAGAGTATACTATTCCAGGGACTCCACAACAAAATGGAGTAGTTGAGAGACAGAATAGGTCATTTCAACAGATGGCAAGATCAATGATGAATGAAAGGAATATTTCTCAAACATATTGGGTAGAGGAAATTCACATAGTTGTCCATATTTTTAACAAATCTCACTCAAGTCCAAATAGTGATAAGAGTCCTTACGAACTGTGGTTTGGAAGACCTGCTTCAATCAAACACTATAAAGACTTTGGAAGTAAATGTTATATTAAAAACAATGATGAACATCTTGGAAAATATGATGACAAGGCCGATGAAGGTATCTTTTTAGGATATGATACAAACAGTAAAGGGTACACATGTTATAATAAGAGGATGCCTAAATTGGTTGACTGTATTGACATTAAAATCAATGAAGGAATTCATGTAAAAGATATTCAGGTAAGCAGTGTTGAACCAAATAAAGAGGATACAGTTGAAGTTGAGGAAGAACGGGTCCAAGAATCAGAAAAAAAAATTAAAAAAGAATTCAGAATCAAATGATGAAAGTGCAAACATTCAGACAGATTCAAAACAACAGACATAAACAAACCACCTTCCATAATTGTTCAGAATAATCATTCTAAAAATCATATAATTGGTGACAAGAATAAAGGATTTCAAACAAGAAAGAAAATGACTAAAGCTTTAGAACAATCTCAGGTTGCTTTCCTATCTATGATTGAGACTAAGAATTTTGAAGAAGCCAACGAGGATGAAGATTGGATTAAAGCCATGAATGAAGATCTTGATCAGATTGAGAAGAATAATACTTGGGAATTTGTTCCTAGACCTGCAGATAAGAATGTAATAAGCTCCAAATGGGTGTTTAAAAATAAGATGAATGAACAAGGACAAATTGTGAGGAATAAAGCCTGATTGGTTTGTAAGGGATATGCATAAGTTGAGGGACAGGATTTTGATGAGACCTTTGCACTAGTGGAAATATTGGAATCTATCATAATGTTTCTTGCCTATGCCAGTCATAAGAACTTCAAAGTGTATCAGATGGATGTTAAGTCAGTATTCCTCAATGGAGATCTAGAAGAAGGAGTCTATTTAGAGCAACCTGAAGGATTCCAACTGACAGACAATCCTGACTATGTCTGAAAACTAAAGAAGGCACTATATGGATTGAAACAAACACCAACAGCCTGGTATTATAGACTGGATAAGTATCTACAAGACAAAGGATTCAAGAAAGGTATTGTTGACAGTAATTTGTACATCAAATATGAAGCTAATGATTTATTAGTTGTTTTGGTGTATGTGGATGACATTATTTTTGGATGCACTAATGATTCTTATGTTCAGTGGTTTTCTAATGCCATGCCATATGAGTTCGAGATGTCAATTATAGGAGAATTTCCATGCTTTCTTGGTTTCCACGTTATTCAAAATTTTGAAGGTTTATTTCTCTCCCAAGAGAAGTATTTGAAGGAGATGTTGAAGAGATTTCAGATGGAAGATTCCTCATCTGTTAGTACGCCTATGGTTGTTGGTTGTAAACTCAGAAAGGATGATCCCTCACCTTATGTCGATCAATGATAGGTAGTCTTCTGTACCTCACAGCATCTCGTCCTGATATAATGCAAGTCGTTGGAATGGTAGGAAGATTTCAACCTGCTCCTAAGAAAAGTCATTTGGTGGTTGTTAAGAGGATATTCAAATATTTGAAGGGCACAATGACTTATGGTCTATGGTATCCTAGAAATCATAATCTTCAGTTAACCGCATATTCATATGTTGACTGGGAAAATTGTTTGGATAAAAGAAAGAGCACAAGTGGAGGTGCATTCTTCTTGGGTGATTCTTTAGTTGCATGGCTCAGGAAGAAGCAAGCCTCGATATCTTTGTCTACTACATAAGTTGAATACATTGTTGCTGCCACCTGTTGTACATAAGTACTTTGGATGATCCAGACACTGGCAGATTTGGAGGTAAAATATGTTGATCCCATTCCTCTCCATTGTGATAATAATAGTGCCATTAGTGTGTCCAAGAATCCAGTCCTTCATTCCAAGACTAAACACATAGCAATTAAGTATCACTTCTTAAAGTAACAAGTCACAAACAGAGTGGTTCAATTGAATTTCATTCCTTCTACAGAACAGATTGTTGATATCTTTACTAAACCTTTACCAAAGACACGGTTTGAGTACCTACGCTAGAAGCTGGGTATCATATCTTATTCTGAATAACTTGTTCACTTTGATAGGTGGATTTGTGTTATAGAGTCTTCTTTGACATTGATGTCAAAGGGGGAGAAGTTATCGTTACAACATATGATAAACAATCGGTGATTACAAGTACAGCATGCATCCAGAAATTGAAGGTTGCCATCAATGCCAAAGGGGGAAATTGCTAAGATTATGATAAATATTGTGATCATATGGAAACAGATCAGATTCCGATGTGGTTGTCATTGGTGGCAACACATAGTTCCAAGCATATGATCCAACAGCAAGAAGGACAGATAAGTAGAGGAATTAGCCGAATTGACGGTTATGGATGAATTTCGTACTTGATCTCAGGTCAACAAACAAAGAAGAAGTCGCGAAGATCAACGGTCGAAGATGAGTTCCTCAATGAGAAGTTGCAAGGCGGTTAAAGTTGCAGGAGTTGAATTACGAAATCCCATCTTTGGAAAATTCAAAAGGAGGATCCACAATCTGTAATCTGCATTCTGATTGTGGAAAGGACCATTGTGGCCGCATAATTGCAAAAGTCAATTTTTGAATTCGGGAACTTCCGCAATCCGTAATTACGAAAAGAATCTTGCGGAAACATATTTGTGAAAGTCAATTTTGGAATTCGGGAATTTCCACAATCCGCAAGTGTGGAAAGAATCTTACGGAAAGAATTTTGTGGAACCAGAATTACGGAAACATATTTGCGAAAACGTTCAGAATTGGGGGAAGATCGAGGTTGCAGAATCAAGTAAGTTGTCTTGTTGCTTCTTCATGATTTTTTGGAATGCAAAGGAAAATCGATTCGAGTAGTTATGAATTCAAGAACCCGGTGGAAAACGGTAAACAATGTCTAGATTGCTTATCGATTGGGTTCATTTCTTGTCATGAGTAATTGAACGAGCTTTGATCAGTTATGGAACTGAAAAGTCAGGCATACAAACAAGTAAAGGGAATAAATACTGGCATGCATAAAAGTATGGTGTAGAGAGGATTGTGTGGGCGTTCTCTAAATGTAGAGAGCTGATGCATGGACTGTTGTCGAAGGGTGTGCTAAAATGGGGAGAATACGCAGAATAGAGACAGTGAAGGGAGACAAGTTTGAATGAGCAAGAGGCAGAAGTAGTTCAGAGAATGTGACAGAGTTGATAAGCATAGCTATATTATTTGTCATCACCCCTGGTCCCCTAAAAAAACGTGAATTATTGTTCTTCATCGGGGTTAAAAATAACTCTCTCCCCACCACCCTTATATATCATAATATTAATAAAATAGGTGAAAACATCTAAGTAGGACTAATGGTCAAGAACATGTGTTATTTTGCTAGATGCCGCAGGTTCAAAATCGGTGGGGGCTAGGGTAGTCGACCCTAGGAATTTCCCATCCCCCATTCTTTTATTTGTTTACACACAAAAAAACTAAGTAAAAACCAAAGGAAAGAGGAAGGGGCAATTATGAAGATTGTCTCCAGCCTATCCTTTTGGGGTTTTTTACAGACAAAAAAAAACTACTATATGTCAAATTTATCCTCTAAGATATTACTTATTATAACTATTTATCAATATCATAAATTAATTTGTAATATTACTATTAACTACTACTATAACTTGTATTGTGCTAATATTTCTTTTATATGTTATTATGTCCCTGGATAGCAGGGACATATAGTGATCGCCTTATACTATTAATCCATCCATACTTTGATTTAATCTTTTTTATACCTAGAGTTTAACATATGTTCATTTTTTTATTTAACTAAAATTTATGAAAAACTATTTATATGCAATATCATTCATTGTTGATGAGGACATTTTCCTCGAAATTTGGTACCCATGATGGGGCGGCAGTTGTTGTCAACATCATGTACGAGTGTTAGATTTTTATCATTTAATCAATATGATCTAGGAGCTTATATGAAAGAATAACATGCACAGTAATAATCACAAGAGACAAGAGACAAAGAATTTTCCTCGAGGAAACCATAAAGGAGAAAACCCCGCAACTTCCTTTGAGATAGAATGAGCACCAATAGCAAAAGTAAAACCCAAAGACACAAAGATGATCTCCGATAGTTGTTCTCTCTCTCACTTGTGTGAGCTACTTCTCTCTCACTCATGTGCTACTATTGAGTGAGTGAGTGTGTGTTCTCTCTCACTTGTGCGAGCTACTTCTCTCTCACTCTCTATTTATACTTTTTTTCCACTTGACTTTTACTCTTACAGGGCCGACCTCACTATGAGAGTCTAATAACCCTAATATGACTCAAATGTGGGGATTATTTCCCCGACTTACAACGGAGGATTAACCTCAACTCAATTGTGGGGACTATTTCCCCGACTTACAATGGAGGGTTAACCTCAATAAATTTACATGACTTTATTATATTAATGACTCTCCCGATCGGAGGAACAAACATCTTCGTCGGGGTACAATGAAATACAATATAAGATATACAAGTGAATACATTTCGAAGTTACAAATACATCAACACTCCCTCTTAACTAGGAAGGTATTCTCTTGACACAATTCATCAGCACAAGTCTTCATCACTGGATCATCATCAAAATTTGATCATCATCATCATTGGATCCTCATCATCATCACTGCTCCCACTATATCGAGCAAATGGTGCTATCTCTCAATTCTACTCATCATAGGAAGTTCTATAGATCCAGTCATTTTTCATGTTGGTTGTAGGCCTAGCCTCCATGTAGGTATTCATCTTCTTCGGCACTTATATCCGACCATGGGAGGCTCAGCACTTATATCCACCGGCATGGTAGGACACACCTACTACCATCCAGAAAAGGCTTTAGCACTTACATCCATCGGCATGGTAGGACACACCTACTACCATCCGGGAAAGGCTCCAGCACTTACATCCACCGTCATGGTAGAAAACACCTACTACCATCCGGGAAAGGCTTCGCACTTACATATGACCATGGGAGGCCCAACCTGTCACCATGTCAGAAAGGCACTGCACTTACATCTGACCATGGGAGGTCCAGCCTGCCACCATGTCAGAAGGGCTCAGCACTTACATCCGACCATGGGAAGCCTAGCATGCCACAATGTCAGAAGGGCTCACAGACTCATCACTTCCCCTTGGAGGGAACCTTAATCTGACGAACACCAAGCTTCTCCCTAAAGTACTCAAACTTCACTCTGGCCATTTCTAGCATAGAATCACATCAGGGCTGATTACGTCCAAGGATAACCTGCGAGCTTCACCAAGACTGATTATGTCAGAGCAACCTACGAGCTTCGCCAGGATTTTATGCTCAAACAACGTGTCTCAACGGCTATGCTAGAACTCCCTCTTTCAAGAGATCTCGATTTGGATCACAAACTGAAGCTTCACTGCTCCTCTCTGCATCATACAAAAATGCAAGTCAGATCAATCAAATCAAATAGTAGCTTTCAAAAGAAAAATACTACCTCACAAATAGTCGAGCAAGTGGCAACATATTTTTCCTTGGCTGTACTCAGCGCCATGCAGGACTGCATCCTATTAAACCAAGATATCACACCTAATCCCATACTGAATCAGCACCCTGAAGTGCTCTTTCTATCAATGGCACTGCCTGCCCAATCTGAATCCACATAACCCTCTAGGTTAATCTTCTGATTCGTATCATACTTGATTCCATACTCAATTGTACTCTTCAGGTATCTCACTACATGCTTTGCAACCAAGTGAGCATGTCTCGGATCCGTCAGGAACTGGCTCAGGTTGTTCACAGCAAAGCATATGTCTGGTCTTGTATTCATTAGGAACATCAATGAACAAATCATCTGACAATACATCGTGGCATCAACCATCTTTGATGAAACATCACTCAATAGCTTCAGGTTCGATGCCATAGGTGTGGCCATGGCCTCGTAGTCCATCATCCCAAACCTCTTTAAGATATCCTACTGCATACTTCCTTTTTCCAAGGGAGATTCCATCCATACTCTGCCACACCTCCATGTCTAGAAAGTAATGCATCATACCCAAGTCCTTCATCTCGAACTCGACAGTAAGTATCCTTCTTGCATCTTTAATGAGTTCCTCTTTTCCTATTAGGAACAGGTCATCAACATATAATAGGAGCATCACTGGTCTTCCACCTTCAACCTTGAGGCAAAGGTTTGAATCCACTTTACTCTCAATAAATCCTAGAGCCATCAGTAATCTGTCCATCCTATCGTACCATGTCGAACCTTAGGATCTTCTGCAGTCACTCCCTCTGAAGCGAAGCATCATTCTCCCTCTGCCTTTCGTACTCTATGTATTGAAACATTATGTACTGAAGTGACAAGTAGCTTCCTATGCTACTTATATTCTATGTATCCATCTAGGGTCACTGGATACCAAGATCCTCTATCTTTAACCTTTTGAAAAGTTCTTCTCGCACCCATCTATGAGCTTGCCATCCTCTATAGGCTTTCATATTCAACCTTGTAGCAAAGGTTAATATATTCATCACTCTAAGTGATCTTCAAGCTCCTCATGTGTGTGTTATCACATGGGTTCCTTTTGAGCTCGTACAAGGCCTTCTTTAATTTGCACACATGAGTCTGCTTGTCATGTGACTCAACTCCCAGTGGCTGCAAATGTCTCTTCGTACTATATTCCTTCTTTCTGTGAGAAGCCTCGTGCTACGAATCTTGCCTTGTATCCCATGATGTTTCCATCTACTGCATGTTGGATCTTGTAGATCCATATGGAAGACACTACAGACTTCCCTTTAGGTCTCGATACTGCATCCTAGACATCATTCTTCTTGAACTGGTGTTGTCCTTCCCTTTCTTCTTGGCTACTTCTTCATAGCTAAAATGCTCTGCATCAATGATATAGCTAGAGTGTGTCTGAGGCCTCTTGAAGTCTTGTCATACTATTCTTCATTTTGGATTATTTCTTGAACTATCGTCACTTGTTCTTCGGAACAAGTCTCATCCTTCTTTTCTTGTAGGAGATTGTATGTGATCTTTCCTACAAGTCAAATGCACCAGTCGTATGGTTAGACACATTTCATAATGCATATTCATAATGGCAAATTATTATGCATAAATATATAATCATGCAACTATTTTAGTCAATACAACATTCATCCATATTTGGTATACACAAAAACCTTCTAGATGCCTTCCATCTCCACCATAACATTTATTGAGATTGTGCACTAATCCCAATATGTCAACAAAGAGGTTTCATTCTAGATAAGTAGAAATGGAGTGTTTTATAGCACTATAGGCTACTTACCCATAGCATGCATGTTCGTAGTATCTTGTTCATTAATGTAGACATTCTATCATGCATAATACATTTCACAACTAAACAATGTCATATAAACAACTAGATATATAGGAAAAGGTAATTCAAATAGTTATCTTTATTTGTTTCGTGGGTAGACTCTTTCTTGAGCCTTCAGCTTCATCACCTTCTTCATTCATGACATCATCATTTCTTATCCAAATGCTAAAATGGATAAGAAGTTCTTCAAGAATTGAGTCCTTCGTATTTTGCATCTCTTGAGGGATCTTCTTGAGAGCTTGATCTTTAGTTGTTCTTATTATGAGTCGAGCTTCTTCTTGTGTGCACTCTTCCCAGAGTCTTTTGAAGGTAATCACTTCCTTCTGGCACACATTCCTCGAATGAATGAATCCCATGATCCTGGGAGGCCATTCAAGGCGGTTATAACAATATCTTATTCTTCTTAGATTGCTTCGTTATAGCATCAAACACTTCCTTTTGGTGTCTTCAAAGATGACACATGAGGGATGAGATGATCTTTAATAGAATCTGCAATGATTCTCTTGGCTCTAGCCTTAACCTCATCTCCCTTTGGCTCCTAGACCTTTCTTACTGAAATATTGATCCAAGTCAATTTCTTCAAGGATCACATAGGTCCTATACTTCCATACTCGGAAGTTGTCAACTTCACCATGCTTGTCATCAAGCTAATGTGATTAGTCATTTTGAAATGAGAACCTCAAATGTAAATAGCAAAATTTTAGATCTTACCAATTTGAGGTGTCCGTCCTAGTTCCGGAGCTGGTTGATCTACGGTTTGTCAGAGAAACCCTAATTTTCAAAACTTGGAATTTCAAACTTATGATTGGATAGAAATATGTGCCTCTTCAAGGCGAGTTGTCCAATGTACTCTTTTTCTAAAAACATTGGAGGGAAACTCCCGGAACAGGAAGCCCTAGTTTTCCAATTTCTTCTGCAGAAATTCCTGATATTGTTTATACGGTATCTTTGAAATTACTACTCCTATGTGTCTGAAACTTCACACTCATTTATCCTTGTATGTCCTCTTTCTAATCCCGCATTTTAGAGCAAAATTGGTTTCACCAATTGGGACTTATGTGCGTTTCCCCAAGGTGACTTATTTTAGGACTGTTCAGAATATCGAACTTGTACAAACTGCCACGTGTCACTATTTCACCTTCGGGGTCCGAAACTTTTACCACAGAAATTACAGTCCATTCCCTATCTGAAACATCTTGAGAAATTTCATTTGGACCTTCCTATCCCGATATATAGAAAATATCCATAGGTCACCTGTTTATGACTGTATTATGTAGGAGGTTGCCAACCTGATTTAAAAGAATCATATCTCCTAAAATATAGCGAATCTGAGGTTGAAACTTTTACACGGGGTTCATCAGGAATTTATCTTCGGGCTATAAAAGTTTCAGATCCTGATCCTTCTCCAATATCGAGATATAGCGAATGTACCAAAACTAGTAGTTTTAGTATTTTAGGGTTTTCAAGCATGAAACCTAATTTCCATTTGTTGTCATTGCAACTGTATTTCGGCTGCACAGTGAAACTTCTCTAATGCAGAAATGGATACCACCAATAGATGCGCCCTAGTGAGGTGTGTTATCCTAGCCATCCTTGCTTGATGATCTGTGGAGAGAACACCTTCAACCAGGAAGCCCTAGTTCCCGCAGCTGCACAGTGTCTTCTTCTCAGGGAAGCTCTGATACCATGTTAGATTTTTACCGTTTAATCAATATGATCTAAGATCTTATCTAAAATAATAACATGCACAACAATAATCACAAGAGACAAGAGACACAAAGAATTTTCCTCGAGGAAACCATAAAAGATAAAACCTCGCAACTTCCTCAGAAATAGAATGAGCACCAATAGAAAAAATAAAACCCAAAGACACAAAGATGATCTCCGACGGTTGTTCTCTCTCTCACTTGTGCGAGCTACTTCTCTCTCACTCATGCGCTACTATTGAGTGAGTGTATGTTCCAAATAGAGAGTCTCATACTCTATTTATACTTGTTTTCCACTTGACTTTTACTCTTATATGGCCGACCTCACTAGGAGAGTCTAATAACCCTAATATAACTCAACTGTGAGGACTATTGCCCTAAGTTACAACGAAGGGTTAACCTCAACTTAATTGTGGGGACTATTTCCCCGACTTACAATGGAGGGTTAACCTCAATGACTTTACATGACTTTATTATATTAATGACTCTCCCGATGGAAGGAACAAACATCTCCGTCAGGGTACAATGAAATACAATATAAGATATACAAGTGAATACATTCCGAAGCTACAAATACATCAACATGTTATACCTAGAGTTTAACATATGTTCATTTTTTTATTTAACTAAAATTTATAAAAAACTATTTATATGCAATATCATTCATTGTTGATGAGGACATTTTCCTCCAAATTTGGTACCCAGGATGGGGCGACAGGTTGTTGTCAACATCATGTACGAGGTCCACCCAAGTGATAATTCACTTGCATGAAGTGATGTTCTAATTATTTTTATGGGTTATTCAATAGGTACCTTTTGTATCAGAATTTACATTTGTAAGGAAGGCAAGGTTAAATGAAATAAATTATAATATGGCTAAATTATCGTGATTAGTGTATATCGCTTGTATTGAATATGACATAGAATATGGTGATGTGTCAAATACATTTTGGTAAATATATTAAATTTATTTTGGTATTTGTAGTATTAAGCTTCACAGGAATCATGTGGCAATTTACATTTTTATAAATTTATTTTTCTTTTAAATTTTTCAAGCAAAAAAGACCTATACTTTTGGTATTCAATTAATAATTAAAAAGTACATTTCCAAACATGTTCCAGATATGCATACATAAGACTACAAAAATTTTATGGAAACCCCTCATTACAACTAGCAATCCATGTGCATAGAGTAACATATAAACATTCCAAAACAGTACCTAAATACTAAAAGGAAGGAAAAAAGTGTCCAGTAATTTCAAACAATACCAAGTATGCTGAAATATGATCTGATCTGGAACATGTGCCCCGCTAATCATATAAAAATAAAACACGACCTCTAAAAGTCTTCTATCAATCCAATCCTTCCTCCCACATGAGGACAGCTTCATCAATAGCCTCCATGGACAAGGAATCGGCCATTGAGTTCATCTCCCTATAGATATGATCAATAGACCAATCATAGAAGGAATCCAAAATAAGTTTTGTTCTTTGGCAGCAGTGATGTAGCACTAAAACCTGCAAATTGTAGAGTTTATTGGCCTAATTAACCACAACCAATTAACCACAACCTGCGAATCTCCATATATCTTTATGCGAAAAGCTACAATTTTGCTAAGCACCAAAGAGCTAGCGATTTTGCCTTATTATTGTTCCCAAAACCACAGTTCATTTTCATTCTAAGCGAATGTGCATTGTTTATCATTGCAAATATACTAACCGCACATCTCCCATCTTGTGCAACACCATCAAAATAACCCATAGCAATACTAGAAGAGGGAATATCCATAACATGTCTAGGGATGTTGCACCTTTCCTTTACATATCTGTAATCCTTGAGCATATTTATAATTCTGGAGAAACTAGTAGATATGTTTAAAAGTTGCTCCTCAAATATAGCAAAGCTTCGAGTCTCCATATGTTCCAGCAAATAAAGACAGAAAGAGTTTTAAATTCCAGAACAACATTGTCCCAATTCTGGAAACTACGATCAAACGATTTGTTACCCCACTTATCTGATATATTTAAATAGATAAAAACATGCATCCACCCCTCAATGGAGTAATGGAAAAATACAAAAATGTGATGAACTGATTCTTCTTCCATCCTGCATAAGATACACATGTTTTCCCACACCATCCTTTACGAACTAAGTTGTTCCATGTTAACAAACAGTTTTCAAATGCTATCCAAATAAATAAATAAAATTTCATGGGGATATGTCACTTCCACAATTTGGTAAACAACCATTTTGGAACAATACAAGAGTCATGAAGAGAAATAGTTGAGTATATGTTGAGTATCCATACTTAGCATTAATTTGACCTGTATCCTGATTATGACACAAAACCAATTCATTACTCACAAAACCTGTAGAATTAAGCATAGTAATATCCTCTGTCCATTCCTCTGCCCATACGTTGCCCAACCCCATGTCACTCGAAGACATCCAATAAGAACCTGATCCTTGTATCCAATTTGGGCGTTTGATATGTGCGAGTGTAAAGAAACCCAACTCTGAGAGATAATCCCGTATATCAGGTGACAATAGAACATTTTCCTCATTGCCAATGAAAGGATCAATTCCAATCAAAACAGTCAAATAAGAAATAACCAATATATTTAAATCCCTCATCTAAGTCAGATACCTGAAAAAGGAGCACCACAGAGATATGAGCAAGGATGTTTCTATCCACTTTATCTGTAATAAAATAAAATTTGGATAAGCTCACTTCCATCCCAAAAGCAACACAAAAAGGATTTATGATCTCAAAAAAATGTTCCATTCCTCCACCAATCCTCTACCAAAAATGACCACATCATTAACAAAGAAGGGGTGTGTAATAATGACAAAGGCTGAAATATCTATACCTTTTAGTTTCCCTTCATTTTTTGCAGCACAAATCATTCTGTTCAAACCCTCTATAAGCAGTAAAAATAGTAAAGGTGATAAAGGGAAGCCTTGTCTCAAACCCCTAGTGTTGTTGAAGAAATTTGAAGGGGACCCATTGATGAGTACTAAAAATTGAGCAAAAGTACTAAAAATTGAGCAAAAGTGATGCAGGCCATAATCCAATTGGTGACCTAGAGAGGGATACCAATTTGTATGAGAAGTAACATCAGATAAACCCAATTGACTCTATCATAGGATTTCACCAAATCCATTTTTAAGATCAGGGAATCCATGTTTTTGGATTTGATAGAACGGAGACACCCTTGAGAGACCCCACCGCATTTAAAATCCGTCTATTAGCCAAGAATCCAAACTATTATTTTAACATCATTTCTGCAAGTTTTGGTTTGATCATGTTGGAAATTATTTTCATGATAATCTTATAAGCAAGATTGCATAGAGAAATTGGCCTAAAATCATTAAACTGGCAGGTTTGTTGCATTTAGGAATAAGCGTAATGGAAGTGAAGTTAATCCCACCAGAAACTATACCTTCCAACTGAGATGACTCAACCATATGAAGTAGGTCATGTCCCATAATAACAAAAAAGTGCAAGATGAGTTCGACTGGCCAACCATCAAGCCCAAAACTCTTGTCCTAAGAAAATTGTCTAAGAAAGAGTTCAATTTCTTCAAGGGACACATGACTTCCCAAATTCCACTCCCTCTTGTGAGAAAAAGGAAGGACAATGGATCATAAATTTTAATTGTGCTTCAATTTGATTAGTACCGGGATCTATAAAATGTTTACTGAAATGGGATTTAGCACTAGCTTCTAATTCCTTTTGAGTTTTGACAATATTCCCATTCTCATCTGCCAAATCCCATATGGAGTTTAAGTTCTTACGGAAAGTAGCAAATTTATGAAAAAATATTGTTTTATCATCACCAATAGCTACCCGAATAGCTCTGATTTTCAATCTCCAGGATGCCTCCTCCTATCTAAGTAACTCTGCCTTATGCTCCTCCAGAACCTGAAGATCTGTTTTTTCCTCCTCGGTAAGAATACCATCTATATTAGTCTCAAAGAGTCTTTTCAATAGTATTTCAATCCTTCTAAGATCCTCACTAGCCTTTTCCTTTTTACTTTTTTCCCCACTAGACTACTTCACTTTCAAACATTTGAGTTTATAAACCAAAGAATCCATCAATCTTACATCATCGGGAATAGAAACAAATTTCCATTTGTTCTTCACCAACGAACAAAAATCAATGTCCTGAAGCCACACATTATTGAATTTGAATGGTCACTTCTTGAACTTCATCCCATCAATCTGTAAAATAATAGGATGATGATCCAAGATATTAGAAACTCCAATCCAAGTCCTATATGGGTCCAGATTATTCCAAAAGAGTTATTTGTCCTTATAAGGCCCATAGTATTCTAAAATAGCTAGAGCATGGTCAAACTCTTTAAATCTACATTCCACCAGTATACCTCCCAAAGTTTTGAAAGGTTTGAAATCTGCAAATAGAGGATTCCAACCCGATAGTAACCCACCTGATAAACCACAAGAATCAAGGACACGGAATTCCCACCCTGGTAAAATTTTAGAAAGTGTCTCAATAGCTTGAGTATACTTACACATAGTCTCTTGCAGCAACAGTACATCAGGGTTAGTAGTTTTTAGGAGTCTTGAAAGGACCCTAACCTTACGATCTCCCCCGACCCCATGGCTATCAAAGGAGAGAATGGACATTAAGAACTCCCAGGAGCAAGCTGAACTGCTCTAAGGGCCCGAGGAGAAAGGTGGTCAGGGCCTGTGTAAGCTAATAGGTCAGCCTCCGCAAGCCGTTCAGACAAAAGTTTATTTGACGAACCAGAGTCAGTATCAGGAGGATGTTTTACTTTCCTTTTTTTGAATAGTGATATTTTGACATCGAATGAAAGGAACAGGGAAAACGTCAATAGTAACTGAGGGCTTCTTTGAAAAAATCTTCAAAGGGGATTTATGAAAATTATGAACAAAATTATTGCAAGAATATTGTGAAGTATGAGAGAACGTCACCCGTGAGTGTTCTTTATCAAAGGAATCTTATGTAACAAAAGTGCATGCATAATGTTCAATCACAGGGGAAGTGATTAAACATTCCTCACCAAAATGTGGCCAAAGTCGCTCATTCTCCAAAGGTTTATCACAAGTAGCATTCGGAACCACCACAGAATCCTTAGGAATTGGGTTACTACTTAAAATATAGTTGGGAATAGCCTTAGGGATTCTCAGGCATACCATTGGACAGATTTGAATTAAACGCTGGAATAGGGATCACGTTAGGGTTTGTAGGAATAACGCAATTTGAAAATCCCTAACGTACTATCATCCCTCACTTAATTTGTGATTTTTCTTAAGTCAAGACCTTTCTTAACAGAAAAACAAAAATTTAACACTTCTTTAGTGACCCCTTCGTAATAAGTAGGAGAATCAAAGCTTTCTATACCTTGTCTATTGTTTGATGGCCTCATCCTTGGAGAAAATTCACTAGATGTATCGGCTCGAGGAGTAGTCACAAGATCAGAATCCAAGCCATCTTTCAATAGATATGGACATTGTGCCTTCGCCTGTCTCATCATTCTATAGTAATAGCATCAGAACAGAATCTTACTGTAATCTAGATTTTGTCAAATGATTATATCCCCCCATAAAATTTCTACCTCCACCAGAAGACCTTGGGAAATATCAATTTCGACCATCACCAAAGCAATTTACTTCTCAACCCCATATACCATTTTCTTCTCAAGCATGATGAATATCCCCAGAAAGTTTGTTGAGTCTTCGAAAACATTGGTAGTTCAGAGTTCAAGAGGGAAACCGGGCATCATAAGCCATACATGTATTTTCACCATACTTCGGTTTCAAGATTAAAGGTGGAATGTCATCTTTTCAGAACGAGAGAACCCCCTTTAATCAGCTAAATGTTCTCTAAAACCCTAGGTGTCACATCAGCCGAAGGAGAATAAAACAAATCCACCCATGAGTAAGAATATTAGTCTTAGAAGCAAGACTAAATTCAGGTAACCAAGTTTTATTCACCCAATCTATAAGATCTGCTCTTGAGACCCTCGTAGATTCAATCCTGCCAGCAAGTGCCCGTCTAGAAAGAACACCCATTCAATCCAAGTTCACATCTTTCCCCAAAACAAATTGAGCCAACTCGATCTAACCTTATATGTTTTAAGTTTGTGTCTTGATCTAGCTTTAGCACCTGTTAGCTAGCCACCATTAGATCTACTATTCTCGATAATCCCAGGTTAAATAGATTTATGTCTCTCTTCAGTATCGAAATTCACTCCTGAAAATGTAGCACTCCCAAAATCATTGTTTAGACTCGATAATCCCAGGTTAAATAGATTTTTGCCTCTCTTCAGTATCCTAATTCGCTCCTGAAAATGTAGCACTCCCAAAATCATTGTTTAGACCATCAGCCCTCTCGCAAGGAGAAAAAGCGTCACAAACCACCAACTGATTTTTGTTTTACGCCCTACTTTTAACCAGCTCCATCGAAAGACGTCGGCTAGGCCAGTAAACAAGGCTCCTGATAGCTCTTACACACCACGTGTTAGTACAATGGATTGGTTTCCAAGTGTATGAGTTAAAACAAGAAACTGTATCTTATGTTGTAGCAAGCAAAATGTGTCTCCATACAAACAAAATAGTTTAAATGTCACAAATAGCAAAACTTTCAACATAGCAAACTTTAACAAACCTTAGTTGTCAACCCACCAAAAGAAAAAATGCATCTAAAGAAAAGGAGAAAAAAAGTACACTGCAAACCCTAAGTCAATAAATTACCAACAACACAGTAAATAGGCAAAAATCCCCTTTTTTCCCCTTGGTTCCTACTAGACCAATCCTATCAATCAGCTTGACTCCAAGTTTACTGCAGCAATTTCAGCTCCATCTAATTAAGGTTTTGTAGCTTGGGTGGTTCCGAGGAATGATTGTTACTCTCCCCACCCAGGTTCTACTCTTGTAAGTGACAAGATGCTCTTGTGCAGCCCTTTGTAATAAATGTTGTGAATGATGAGCTGACCATACCTTGATTCATTTTCCGTGGAGTAGCCCTCTAACAAATGGTGAACCACGTTTTAATTACTAAAAACATTTAAAAAAATTATGTTTTGATAATAAAAAAATTATTAGAAAAAAATTATACACTTATAAAAATAATAAATAAATTAACACTATTATGATATATATTTGAGAGAGAATGATTTTATTAATTTTAGGATTAATTTTTATTTAAATTATGTAAGTTAAGATTAGTTTTTATTTATAGGATATATTTTTTATTTTTTATTTTTATTAAAATTATTATAATTTTAAATATTTATTAGATTAATTTGTATACATATAAATATGATTAACATAATTCATATAGATATAAACTATGATTAATATGAGTAACATGAACATGAATGTATTGAGGAAGTTATTTTATGTTTTTTTTAATATTTTAAATTATTTATAAAAAAATAATAAAATAAAATAAATATATATTAAAAAAACATTAATGTAAATTTCAAGTTTATGATTTTAGTTATATATATTTTTTCCTAATTATAACAAATATTTTTTAAATTTTAAAGAAAAATTATTAGATTTAATGCTACCTTGTAATTCTTGTTTATAAGTTGCATTTCTTTCAATTTTTACACATAAAATATCATGGTAAACACAAATAAAAACAACATTTAATAAAAATTAAAAGAAAAAAGATATATAACAATGATTAAAATAATTTTTAAAAGTTTAAAGAAAATTAAGTTAAAATTTATAGTTATCATTCCTTTATATTTTTATAGCAAAAGAATTACTTAAATACCAAAGGAGAATCATTATTTTCTTTTCGTTTACTAAAAAAAGATTAATGGTTTTTTAGTTTTTTACAAGTTACATTGTTATTTCCATTAATTAATGTATTATTAGTTATGATGATGATGATGATTATTAACGTCTACTGAGACCAACTTTGGTTTATCGGACCTTAAGAAGGATAATACTTGGTTTACTTTAAAATCTTGTTCTTGTGTTCAAAAAGCTTACCAAGAAGCTTTTTCAAGCTCATTATAGTTTTGGCAAGTTAGGAAGTTATAAAGGTTTCTATTGTAACAAATACTATGAAACTCAGATCTAATGTGGATGTAAGCAAGGCACTCTAAGGGAAAGTGATTTTCATCATCAACGCTCATAAACTCACACAGTTGGAAAACCCTTTCCACCCATGGAGCTTTAGGAATAGACCAACGTCGTGTTTCGCTATGGAGTTCATGAGAGTTCATTCTAATCTTGGCTATATTAATTTTCTTTCGTGAGCTAGTTACTACCGAGAGATACTTCTAATCTTCCAAGTTAGGATTAATGACCTCCTTATAGTATCTTAATTTTCTCTTCACTGCTAAATTTCCCTCACACCACAATTTCTCTTTAAACTTAGAAGTTGTAATATTTTTGACACTATCAATGTTCTGTAAAATGTCATTTTCATCAATGCACCAATGGTTTAGCGAAGCCATGGTATTTTTACACCTACAACGCTTGAGGCGTAGTTGGTTTGACTTGAGTTTAAACCAATTTTAGGAAGTCTCTCATTTCCCATGTTATTTATCTTATGCTTGTATGTCAAGTACCTAGTCATAGCCATGCTCTTGATGGGGGAATGACCCACTTCTCTGAGGAGAATAGGATAAGGTGTATTGCTTTTAATTTTGAGGTTACAAGTTATAAACCACTTCTGGATTTGCTCAATCTTCCTCCAAGATTCTCTAGAAATGTTGCACCCCTATACTTCACAACTACAAGATAACAGGGATGACAAGAGTTTCAAAGAGAAACTTCGTTTTATCCCACATGACCAAATTGGATTATTTACAGTTATTTTCAAGACCAAAATAAGTTTTCCACCCTCCATTGATCATTTTCTCAATGCTATAGTTCCAATTGAGCTTGTGATGAATATCAATTCCGAGATACTTGTAAGAAGTCACTTCCTCTAGATTTCTATTATCGTAAACAAAATTTGTCTAGGTGTCTTTCTTAGAATTTATTATCGTGATTTTTGTTTTGACGATGTTAACAAACATACCCATGTTAGAGAAAAAATATTTAAGAATTTTTTATTGCTTATCGAGATCAGAAGGACACATTGTCATAAAAAAAATATCATCAACATAAAGTAGGAGGATGATAACTATCCTAGCTAAGATTGTACCGGCGCAACCTGCTTCTTATAAACACTTTTCTAGCTTATCAATGTAAATACCAAAAAGGGTCGGAGAGAGGGAGCAACCTTGTTTAGCTCCAATATTACAATTTATATATGTTGTCCACCCCTCATTATTCTTAAACTTGGTAATGACCTTTTCGTATAACCTTATCGCAGCAGCTCTCAACTCAAAAGGAACCTTAAGCTCCTCTAGCCTATTCAACGAGTTATTTCTAGGCATTGTATCAAAAGCTTTTATAAAACCCACAAAGCAACAAAATAGGTCAGACTTATTATTACGACATTCCTCTGCAATGATCCTAAGTGTAACAAGGTGGTCAGTGGTTGAATGATTCCTTCTAAAACCTGCTTGGCCTTTAGCCTGCTTACCTTCCATTTCTAGCCATTCATTGATCTTCTTTTCTAAGATAATATAATACAACTTAGCTAAGAGAGGGCTAATCATAATAATCCGATAAATAGAGGGGTCATTTTTATCATCACTTTCGAAAATATAAATAATGAGGCTTGAGTCCAAGGTGTAGGAAACCCTTGCTTGACCACTAGATTAAAGAGTTTGTGGATGTGCGGGATGAGGACATGCCCTCCAAAGTGGCATGTGAACATGGATAAGCTAAGGATGGTTGTTTAACAAATACTATTTAATAAAAAAACTAAAACTAATATGTAAAAAACAAAAATTGATATCCCCTTAATTGATTAGTATTAACTACTAACATAAATTGTAATATTATTATATTATTATATTTATGGGTTGTATTATACCTATTATAATTTATATTATTACTAATATTAATATGATTATTTTTGCTACCATTATACCCCTAATTGCACCCATGCAACCCATAAGCATGGGGTTAATTGAGGTTTGAGCATGTGACCTCTTTACAATGTGTCATATCATTTCACTTCTCTACCAATAGGTGTGCACCCCCACAATATTAATATTACAATTATATTATTATGAATTAGTTATTATATGGTATGATTGTGGGTTGTAGCATGTCAACTGGGTTTAGTTTAAGTGGTTGTAGGATGGAGTATTATCCTATCCACTAAGTTATATTATAATAAATGACATTTTGAATTCATCATAAATATATTATTTTTTTTTTAAAATGTAAAAATACAAATAAGAGGAGGTTAATTTGGAATATGCCCCATCTATTGATTTTTTTTAACTACATAAAAACCTATTATATGTTATTTATTACATTATATGGTTTAGTTTTTATTTTGATAATTAAATGTTATTTTAAAAACAAAATATATTTATTAATTGCTAAAAAATCTTTAAAACAAACATGATTATTATCAAATTTCATAATTATTTATATTAAAACAATAAAAATGAGCAAGGAATTATATGAGTAGCTTCTGCAAAATAGTTAAATTATGAGTTAAACAAAAATGTTTTCCAAAGTTTCTAAATTTCTCATATGATGCTCTATCTAATGTAATTCTTATAAAAAAATAGATGAGTTGGAACTTCCCTATGTTAATAACAAAATCCATGTATAACAAACTAAAACCCAAAGTTTTAATAACAAAATCCATGTATAACAAACTAAAACCCAAAGTTTTAATCATTGGATAAATCTATCATTGTCATGTTGGAAAAAAAACTAATAATATAATTGTTACCCTAATTACAACAATACATTTTCATGTTATTATTCAAAATTTTACAGTTTTCTTTCAAATTTTCAAAATATTGTCAATATTGTTCAGTTTTCTTTCAAATTTTCAAAATATTGTCAATATTGTTCATATAAGTAATAAAACATATAAGCCCTTTAAGTGTCATTTAACAATTTCATAGTGTCCCATTTTATTCAAAAATAACTAAAAGAATGGGCCTAAATCTTATTCAATTAGTGTATCTCCTTGTCGCTCCTACCTGTGCCAAAAAACTAGGCCCACCTACAATCCTTGCTTGCACAATAAATTTACAATCTTGTTGCTTTCTCTATAGACATGAACATAAGAAACATTAGGGAGGGTCTCATAAATATGTTTAAACTCCTCAAAGATAGGCCTTAGTGAAAAAATTACTAATAGCGTCTCCTTCTTCATTCATTTAATTACGAACACTAAATCACCCATCGGAGTTTTTGTACCCCTTTTTTAAAGTCGTTTGTAACACCCCGGTTTTGACCCCATTTGCATAAAAATGTATATGATGTATATATTGTAATTAATCATGGTGAGGAGCTAAAGGCAAAATCCCCACCATTGATTTAATGTTTTATGTTTCAGCTATTAAAATCGATGCCGATGGTATTTCGTGCTAGTCAAGCACATTAAAATTTTGGACATCATGTAAATATGCAATTTAATTAAAATACCCACTAATAGCTATGTCAATGCAACATTAAATGCATGGGGGCATGATTTCCTAAGGATAAGGGGGGTGAATATTCAAACCTTTGAGCCAATGGGGAAAATCCAAATGTCAAGGGAGAACCCATCAAAACTGTCAACTACCCATTTCTTGTCTTTTTCCACAATCATTTATTTATGCCAAAAATTGGTTGAGGTAGTTATTGAAGAGTATGGGAGAAAATCAAATTTGGCAGAGCGCCCATTTTGGAAAAACGTGTTTTGACTTCCTGGGCAAGTAAAAACCCAAAAACGTATGCCCATTCTACCATGCATCCATGTTTTTCTCTTCCTCGTGTTTTTGGGAGCTCTTGTGCATTCTCCATTCACATTTTTGCAGTGTTCTTCATTTTCTCTATCAATGGGAAGTCGTTTTAAAAAGCTCAGTGGCTAGGATCCTTGCTTGACGTTTTTGTTGTTTTCCTTATTACCCGACTAGGAAAAACCGTTTTTGGGTTACACAACGAATTGGAGAAGAGATCCACGATTTTTGGGTGTTGGTTAAGTCTGTTTTTGCCCACGTGAAGTCCATAGAAATTTCTGAAAATCGAATTGTTGTTAGAGGGTTGTTTTTCCCCGTTCACCATTGTCGTTTTTGGATGCAAAACATTTTTTCCTCAAACCAAGAACTTGCATCTTGTTGTTAGTGCATCCTTTGGTTTGGTCTGAACCGATTTGGATTGGAATTAAGGAAGAATTCGCTTAATAAACCTAGTGTGGAAATGAACCTCGCAAACATATTGTTAGCACTCAGAATGTACCCAGGTTGTAAAAGGTATACTCCAAGGTAACAGCAAAACCACTTTAGGAAGAAACTGGTATTTTCTTCCAGATAGGGATCTCTCAATAAAGATTTAACAAGACCAGATTTAACAATAACATTTAATAACATTCAAAGATTTACGTATTTGGCTGAAACAATCACATAACCATTGGGCATGGAGTCATATACAATATAAAGATACCACAAAGACATGTACATGATATTCATCAAAGGCAAGGTAATCATATCATCACAGTCATTCAAATTGATTCAGGTGGAACAGAAGAGATGAAGAAACAACCCATTAATACAGAGCATCAACAAGGATGAGTTCTATATCAACTTTAGCAGAAAAAAAAATCATATAATATCTGAAATGATAACCAGAGCATAAACACATGAATTCTGATCATCTAACGCTATATTCCAGATACGAGGAAGAAACAAAATGGAGTGTTACACAAAGGAGGTACAATCACATAAAGAAAGAAGCACAGACTGTAATATCAACAACACATGAATCTCTGACAAAAAACTCTCATGCATTCACTTTGTTATTTCAAAAACAGATATGTTCTCCAAAATTATTCACCACCCGATGGGTTCCAACCCCCATCTCTTAAAAAAGATGCATATTTATACATAAAATGATCGGTGCTCCAACAAGAAGATCAATAACAGAATGATCGGCTTAATTTAGAGTTTGTAACTGAATTCCTAACCCCTAGGAAGTTTGTTACAACTCCAATCCTAACAGATCATAAAGTACAAATCAACTTGACAACAAACTTTCGCCCATTAGCTCCACTTCTTTGCCCCATCAGCTCCACGTCTTTGCCTCCTCAGTTCCATGTCTTTGCCCCATCAGCTCCACGTCTTTGCCCCATCAGCTCTTCAGTGCATGACACCTGTTCCTAGGGATGGAGAATATACTTCAGCTTTCCACTGCTCCAAACTTGGGGTGTCACACTCCATCATTTCCCAAATTGCTACTTCGAGCTCCATATATGCTTCATAGGATTTTCTGGGCAATCTGCTTCTGATGATGGCGAACTTCTGCAGAATCTCGAAATCTTCTGTGAGCATATCCACGATGGTCTTCCCTGTCAGGATTTTCTCCAAATCATTGAATTTTGAGTGGTCCATGCGGCACTGAACAAGCAGGTTATGATAATGTTCCTGTGAGAACATCCGCCCTTCTCCATCCCAGAAAGAAGGCAATACGTCCTCAAACAGTTCTTTAAACTCCTGTTTAAAATGATTTACCTGCAGCAACAATCCTTCTGATTTATCTTGGACCGTTTTGATTAAGTGATGCTTATGGATGATTTTCTTTGCCCACATCACTATTGATACTCTATCCTTTATGCCCAATTCCTGCAACTTCTGATATGACAGTGAATTTAGAAAATTTAATGTGTTCTGAGCCGTAACAATGGGTCTTTTCTCCATATGTTCATTTACCAGTTTCAGCCTCTGGTGGGCCAGATTTATCATTATATTCAAATCATCAATAAAATTTAAATAGTGCCTGAACTTGGTAATCTCTATACACAAGGTATCACAAACGATGTGTTTTGCCCCCTGAAGAGGGCCTTTCCCAATGCATTTTTCCTTTAGTTCATTAAATTTCTTCTGTAATTGATTCCTGTCCTGCAGTATTTTTTTTTTACTTTCATTAACTTTGGCCAGTTCAGCTTTCATCTTTTCATTCTTTGCTTTCAAATCTTTGATTGCTTCCTCTTTCAAACTCACCTGGGACATTGGCACCAACAAATCGTCAGTAGAGAAATCATCTAATGGCTTCTGGATATTTACAATAGACAGATCCTCGCTGGTGGGAGTCTGGCTCATCAACTCTTCCATAATCTCCTTCTCTTCATTCTGATCTTTTTTCATCAAGGAGATTTGGGATAACAGTTCCTCCCTTTCGGCTTCCCACTTCTCTTTTTCTTCTTGTAGCTCTCTTGCTCTTCCTTTATACTCCATCATCTCTTGATGGACTTTATCCTTCTCTTCTTGGAGAGCTAGTAATTCAGATGACTGAACATGTTCAGTACCTGGGATCTTCAGTTTCTTCTTCAGGACCTGGAGTGCATTATCATTTTCCTCTAACAACCTCTTGACTGCCTGGGTACTGTCTGAACTAGCAATGTCTGTCTGCAGCTTCCTAATCTGAACAACATTTGCTTTATTTTCCACTTTCTCATGTTTCAACTGAATCTCCAATTTGTCTATCAAAACCTGTAATTTATTAATCTTCACCATGACTTGTAGTAAGTCTGAGTAGATGATATCGTTGGTCTGTTTGTGGAGTTGAATTTTATCCAGAGTGCTGATTTTGTCTAACCAGATTTCCATTTCAGACATCTTCTTATCGCTTACCATAGCCATTTTAAAAGTATTCCTCTCAGCATCTCTAGCAGAGACCAGAGAGGTCTTCGAACTATACAAACTTCTCACCTTCGGGAGCAAATTTCTCGTTTCCTCCATAGACTGTTTCCTTTTTTCCATGTAACTGGCTTTTAGGTCGTCCTTCAACTTAAACACGTGGCATAATTCCGAACTATCTACATCACCCTCCGCATTTTTAAAAGAGAATTGACTTACTTGCACCGCTTTCAGGGGAACTAGGGCACCCTTTTTGGAACCATCAGAAACCTCCTCATCTACAGTTTCGCCACTTACAAGCAGCTTTGCCCTTTTATGGGGCCCTTCTTCGTCCACATCCATACTCTCAGTTTCAGACAAACTCCTCTTGACCACAATACCAGCACCTTCTGTTATTTGGGCTGCTGTCTCTTCATCAGACTTTGACCTGTCAGTACACTGTAGCAAATTGGCCATTTCAGTTAGCCCCTCAATAGCCTGATGCTCAAATGGTTTATTCTTGTTCGCCTGTTTTCTCAATGAGATCACATGGAGGGGGTCGTAATTTACATTTACATCTTTTATGAAATCCATATTCTCCAGCAACTTTTCTATAAATACCAGGGCACCTTTACCTTTAAAAATGAAAGGGCCGACTTTAAGTGGAAATTTAATGTTCGAAGATTTTTTGAAAGCACCAAAGTGCTCTTCCTCATACAGCAATCTCTGCCTCATGAACTCTAGCGCGAAGATCCTTGGGGTCAAAAAGGAGGGTAGCCTATAAGGCTGACCAGTAAAGCCATATATTCTTAACACTGTGTAGCCTCTGTATAGGAACCAGTCCCCCACCAGATCTTCGGGTGACGACTGCATTAGGCATCTCATCTCGTCCAGGACACGGGGCAGGTCCTCATCAAATAACATTCTGTACATTTCGGACATGATCGAATTGGCAAATTCGACCATGTTTATTTGCTTGGGCAAATCAGAATAACATAGAGCACTTAAGAATTTCAATTCAGTAACATTAGAGCATAATAGCATGTTAAGCAAGTATGTTTGAAACCTAAAGAACTGGACCTTGGGAAATTCAGTCAACTGAAGGTGGATCGTTTTGGCAAGGTACTCATCTAAATTAAGCATGGGGACTGATTGGGACTCAGGGCTTAAAGAATTTATTTTTAACAAGAAACCAAGGACGACATCACCTATATGACAATCGTCATCTAGACCTAACACTTGACAGACCAAAGACATTACCAATTGCACTTCAGTCCTAAAAATGTGCAAGGGGTAAGGCAAGAAAATACCTTCAAGGGACTGACCTTCCTTCAGGATACTTGACAAAAATTGACAGCGACTTTCACTTTCACAATTTTTGAGAAACTCAGCAAGGACAGATTCATTTACAGACTCACGATTTACAGGGTAATTTTCGGGCAGACTAAGGTTTTCTCTGACGACCGAAGCATCAATTTTACACAATATTTTGGATGCGGACCGACTCACAATAATCCTCTGGGAGGGAGAATAGTTCATCGCACACCACTCGGAAAATTCAGGGAAGTGGAGGGTTTGCTCAAGGGCGAAATGGTACAAAAAAGACTTGCATACATTCAGAACGTCATTCCCCTGTGAATAATAAGACCACAATTTCTCTTTGTTGCCGGACACGCTCCCTGTGGATAGGAAGGGGTCGCACACGCCCCTGTGTCTGTCTACTAAAAATTCCTCTCTGTCATCCGCGACCCGACCAGACACATGAACCTCTCTCCCTTGGTCCATTACTTAATTTATAATGGTAATTGGACGAAGGAGTTATAGGGTTTAAGTCCTACCTGGCTTACTGTGGAGGCGTGTGTTCGGAACGTGCCTGATACTGACAAATGGAAGCTCCCAAATCGCCAGGTCCTTTTCGTCGGGTCCCGAGCAAATAAAATAATCATTGGAGAGGTCAACCCTGCCTTTATAGGACCACACAATTCACCACGTGGACAGCATTTATTTTCCGCAACCACCATTCACTCTTAACTGCCGTGCACTTCTATTTTCCGGCTTCATTTAAGACCCTAGATCTTATTTCTCTTTAATTTCTGCCATTTGGATCGTGTGCCACGTACCATGTTCTACCAAGCGCCTTGGTGATAAACGACGTGTCGGTCTCCATCCCGGAATGATCTCCCACCGTCGATGATATCACCTTTTATCATGAGCCGTTGGATCGGGTGACACGTAACGAATTCTGCTGGGCTCCGTCACTTTAACCGTCGTGCAGCTTTGATCCCCGGAATCATCCTCAGCCATTGATGTGATACGCCTTCAACTTTACACCGTCTGATCATATGCCACGTACCAAATTTCGCTCAGCACTTCGGAATTATCCACCGCGCTAGTTCACTCTCCGGAAATCATAATAGTCGTTGATTAGATTCACTTTGATTTTCCACCGTTAGATCGATCACCGGATAACTCATTCCGCTGGGCGCTTTAGGTTTATCGGTCGTGCAGTTTCTGGTTCCAGAATCAATCTTAACCGTAGATGCAATCTGACTTCACCTCTCCGCCATTGGATTGAGTAGTATGTACCCGATTCCGTCGAATTGTGTCGTTTTAACCAGGATGCAACTTCACGAAGCGGATTGGATATAAACCGTGGATCTGTGCGAGACAACCTGATGGCCGCTGATCTATGCGCCTGATAAACGCCCGGTCAAACCTTTATCTTCGTTACATCTCTGAGGAGCGGAGAGAATATCAGCCATTGATTTTCTTCCTTCTTCCATCGCGGCTTAGGATCTTCGGTGACTTAATCGCATTTTGCCTATAGTCCCATTTTTACTATATATCTTTTAACCAAAGTATCCAAACAACCATTATTTTTCTTTCTCCACCATGGTTTATTATCCTCTTTGATAAATAATGGTGTTAACACATATCAAGAGGGGATGGTTTTTCTTCTTTGCACACCCTGAATAGCACTGGAATGGAATGCATGGCCTGAGGGACTACATAGCAGAGAAGGAGATGCTTCTTTATGTTGGGTGTGTAGGTGTTGGGAAATCCAAGCTAGATCTTGTGTAGGTGTCCATATCTCTGGGGTTGAGCTCACTAGCTTAGCAATTCAACCATTCCATCTCTTTAGCAGCCTGATAAACCCAAATATAGTTTTGGCTTGGCTGGATTTTGATATGTCTTTGGCTATGTGTGAGGCTGCTAGTGTTCCCTTATTCCTTGTGGGAATCATGCCCAGCTTGGGGGTGGCAGTGTTGCTGAGAGATTGATGAGCACACTGGCCTATGGTTGGGTGGAATGCTGCAGCGACATAGATGGTTGTGGGGCAAGCTTCTTCATAAGATAAGTATCTATTGTGTATTCACCTCTGCAAATTGTATTTGTCTATTTTTGAATTATGATGAACATGATTAATGCGTTGAATGAAATGTGTTTACTTCCGCTGTAGATTGCATTAGGCATCTGTAAAAAATTTATGCTCAATGTGTTTTTATCATGCGTATGTTCATGGGGTTAGTTTCCCTGTTTAAATGATAGCAGAAGTCTCGTAGTCGCGTCCTCTTTGGCGAAAGGGGACGTGACAGTGTGGTATTAGAGCAGTGTTGCAGCATTAGGCCTCAATGGGCCATGAAGAGCAGCTGACAGAGGAAGAATCAACCTCTGTTTTCAGCAGGAAAGAGAAGCAGACAAAAAAAAATTAGAAATTTTTCCAAGTGTTGAATGTTGGTTGTGTCGACTGAGTTAGCCAAAGTTCAGCCGACACATGTCGGTTGAGTTAGCTCAATCGAGCCGACAAAGGTCGCAGTGACCATTTCGGCTGCGTTGGTCGAAGTTGACCCGACACATGTCGGCTGAGTTAGCTGAAGTTGGGCCGAAACGTGTCGGCGTGAAATGGAGATTCGAGTCGATGCATGTCGGGTGGAAGTTGAGTTTTTCGCCGACGAAGAGGAGACATAATTTTTTCCGAAAATTTTTGTAAGTGTTGAAAAATTGGCAAAAATCGAAGAAATTTGCCGATACGTCGACTGAGTTTCGCCGACGCACATCGAGAAACTTTGGAAGTTTCAGACGAAACCGGTCGGGTGGAAAGTCAAAAAATTTCCGACACGGCGAAAGACTCGGCAAGATTTTGCCGATTGGAAGAAACTTCAAAATTTTTCCGACACAGCGGAAGGTTCGGAAATATTTTGCCGATCGGAAGAAATTTTGAAATTCTTCCAACACGGCGGAAAGATTGGCAACTTTTGACAATCGAATGAAAGATTGGAATTTTTTCCAATACGTCGGAAAAGTCGGTGAGTTTTACCGATCGGATGAAAATGGCGAAGTTTGTCGATACATGTCGGACAAGTTTGGAAAATTTTGCCGACACATCGGAATGAAACCTGAGTTTCACCGATCGGGTGGAAAAGTTGAGTTCGATCGAAACGGGGAAATTCAACAGGTTTTTCAGAAGAAAAAAAATACAAGTTTCAGAAAGATGAAAAATGACATTGAGGTTATGCACCAGATTGCGCGAAAATGAAAGATTTACAATAACAAAAAAAATGAGGGCGCTACCCTTGACCCGCCCTACAGTGACACAAGGGGGCAAGCCCCCTTGACCCCCGTCGTCTTCCTAAGACAGTCGTTATTTGTGAAAAGAAAAGTCTATGTATGATTTTTCCAAATGCAAGTAAGTAATGTATAAATTCTTGTGAATTTAATGCAGCTAACAATTGTGTTATTAACACATTTTGCAAAATCATAGCCACCTTCAAATGCAGCATTCTAGATAGTGCAGTTCGGTAAAGTTGGTTTTTGGCTCAGCCATGAGAACCTACAACATGTAAGATGATGCACAGAGCCCCAATGAGTACGAGGAAGATGTTATAGGGAAAAACATTCGTGTGGGAAATGCTGAGGCAGAGTCTAATGGGAGAAGATTTCAAGATACTTCCCTAGATTTTGCAGTCACCATGAGAAGCCTAAGGGTGGAGATGCAAAGTTATAGGGCAGATAATGAAAGATTGGTTAAGGCTCAAGAGGAGCAGAATCAGCTGAATGCATCCATGCTGCAAAGTTTGACAGACATCCAGAGGCAGATGAACTCTGGGGACTGGACAATAAGACCAGAAGGAAGTAAAAGCACTGCTAGAAGAAGAAAGAGATATCCTAGTGGGTCATCTGACTCTGAAGGATCCACTGGTGGTTCAAGTTCTTCTTCTCAAAAGAATAAGAAAAAGAGGCGCTACTAGAACCGTTCACGTGATGAATTTGAGAAGGAAATGTCGCCTACCTTTAATGGTGAGGTAAAGAATGGTCAAGAAGTTAACGCTTGGCTTCTTGGAATGAAAAAATATTTCCAAGTCCAAGACTACTCTAGAAATATGAAGGCTAGGGTAGCCATCTTCAATTTGACTGGAAGAGCATCCATATGGTGGGAGCACTTCAAGCAAGTAAAGAAGATTAATGAAAGGAAGATTGTGTGAAAATGGTTCCAGAAGTATTTGAAGCAGAAGTACCTCTCTGACAAGTACTATGATGATAAGATCAAAGAATTCCATGAGTTGAGATTAGGATAACAGGCCATGGAAGAGTAGTTGTTGAGGTATGTCAAGTACATCAAAGATGAAAAAGTGAAAATCCAGCGTTTCCTGAGTGGATTGCATCAGTCTTACAAAGACAGAATTGAGTTTTATGAACCTAAAACTCTAAAAGAAGCAATAAGGAAAGCTAAGTATTGCTATGAGCAAAGCAAAGGCAAACATGATTACCATAAGACATGGAAGGACAAAAAGAATGAGAAGTCTGATCAAAGAAAGAAAGGTTTCAAACCTTCTAACTCCAGGAATCAGCAGAAACAGCCATCACAAGCTGAGAAGCAACCAGCCATAGTGGTGGGAGAAAAACCAAGAGATCCACAACAGAACAGAGAACCACTCCAATGTTGGAAATGTAGAGGACCCCACATGCACGGGAATTTTCCACTTGAGGATGGGAATGCAATGCCAGCTTACAACATTCAAGAAGTTGAAACAGTGGGTCAGGTGGCATGGGTTGTCCCTAGGATTTATGCAACACTGGAGGACCATCAAGCAGACCACCAGTGAACCGTGGTTGAGGTTGCAGGTAAGATTGTTGAGCAATCTATTTCTATTTTAATTGACCCTGGATCTACTCACATTTATATTACTTCTAGACTAGTCGAGATTTGTGCTTTTAAGAAGTTAAAGCATAGTAAATCATGGTTAGTTTAGCTAGCCACTGGAACTAAGAGAAAGGTTAGTGAAGTGGTAGAGAAATGTCCATTGGTTATGAATGGATTGGTCACTTATGTAGATTTGAATGTTCTACCACTTGGTTCTTATGACATTCTGATTGGAATGGATTGGTTAGAAGCTCAAAGAGTAAAGCTTGACTGTTATAATAAGACTTGTGAATGCATGGATGAAGAAGGGAACCCAAGAATTGTAGGAGGCATTCCAAAGGTGATTTCTGTTAGGCAGAAATTAGCAATGCAGCTAAAAAAGTTTTGTATGAAAGGTTGTCAATTGTATGCTGCCCATGTTTTGGAGGCAGCAAAGAATGATACCCCTATGTTGGAGAACTATTAGGTGTTGCAGGAATTCAGGGATGTTTTTCGTGGTGAAATTCCAGGGCTTCCTCCAAATAGAGACATTGATTTCACTATTGAACGTGTGCCAGGAGCAGCACCAGTTTCCAAGACACCCTACAGAATGAGTACACCGGAAATGCTAGAGTTGAAGATACAACTGTAAGAGTTGTTGGAGAAGAAGTATATCAGGCCAAGTGTGTCTCCTTGGAGAGCACCAGTTTTGTTTGTGAAGAAGAAATATGGTACACTAAGGTTGTGTATTGATTACAGACAACTGAACAAAGTCACTGTGAATTATAAATACTCGTTGCCTAGGATTGATGACCTCTTTGATCAAATGAGAGGAGCAAAGGTATTTTTCAAGATTGACTTGAGGTCTGGTTACCATCAGGTGAGAATCAAGGATGAAGACATTCATAAGACATCCTTCAGAACGAGGTATGGGCATTATGAGTTTGTTGTGGTACCATTTAGTCTCACAGATGCACCAGCTACATTTATGTGCCTTGTGAATAGTGTCTTCAGCAGGTATTTGGACAAGTTTGTTCTTGTTTTCCTTGATGACATTCTTATTTATTCTAAGAATGAGGAAGAGCATGAAGAGCATCTGAGATTGACATTGCAATTGCTCAAGGAGCATAAGTTGTATGCAAAATTGAGTAAGTGTGACTTCTATAAAGATAGGATTCATTATTTGGGTCACATTATCTCATATGAGGGCATATCTGTAGACCCTGAGAAGATTGAGGCCATTATGAATTGGCCTACTCCAAGAAATGTGACAGATGTAAGATCTTTTATGGGACTTGCAGGATACTATAGGAGATTCATTGAAGAATTCTCCAAGGTTGCACATCCAATCACTTCTTTGCAAAAAAAGGGAATAAATTTTGAATGGACACCGAGGTGTGAAGAAAACTTCCATCAGTTAAAGAATATTCTCACAAGTGCACTAGTCTTGAAAATTGCAGACCCAAAAAAAGATTTCGTGGTGTGTACCAATGCATGCAGTCAAGGGCTTGGAGGAGTCCTTATGCAAGACAACCACGTGATATGTTATGAGTCAAGAAAGTTGAAGGAGCATGAGAAAAACTATGCTATTCATGATCTAGAACTTGCAGCCATAGTACATGCTCTCAAGATATGGAGGCATTACTTGATGGGAAAAAGATTTGAGCAAAGGGCAGACCATTGTGGTCTGAAGTACTTGTTTGATCAACCAGCGTTGAACGCTAGGCAAGCTAGATGGCTGGAGTTTTTATGTGAGTTTGATTTTGAAATCAAACACATAAAAGGAAAATAGAATAAAGTAGTTGATGCACTCAGCGGGAACGTGCAGGAAATGCATGTGGCATCTCTTAGTATTTGCCAATCAGATTTGAGGCAACAGATTGTTAATCATGCTGCTAAAGATGAATTGTATGCACAAGACAAGGACAAGTTGCAGCAACAAATCCTTGAAAATAAGTATGAGGGATATAAATTGGAATAAGATGTACTTCTTACCTATAACAACGGGATCTATATTCCAAATGTAGCATATTTGAGGAGAGTTGTTATGGATGAGATCCATCAAGCTCCATATTTTGGTCACCCAGGATATCAGAAGACAATTGCTACAGCCAGAAAGCAGTATTTTTTGCCAGGAATTAAAAAAGACATGGTTGAATATATTTCAAGGTGCATGAAATGTCAACAGTTGAAGGTCGAGCATCAACACCCAGCAGGTTTGTTGCAGTCTTTGTCAGTTCCAAAATGGAAATGGGAAATAATTTCCATGGATTTTATTACAGGATTGTCAATGACTTGGAGACAACATGATTCCATCATGGTTGTGGTGGACAAGTTGACAAAGGTAGCACATTTCATACCGGTTAAGTCCACACATCACACTGATGACATTGCAAAAATATTCATGAAGGAGATTTTCAAATTGCATGGATTGCCTAAGGCAATAGTCTCTGACAGAGATGTCAAGTTCACTTCCAATTTCTGAAAGGGTTTGTTTGCAGATTTGGGTACAAAGCTGAACTTCAACACTACCTACCATCCTCAGACTGATGGGCAGACTGAGAAAGTGAATCATGTGCTCGAAGACATGCTTCGCATGTATGTGATGGACAAACCAACCAAGTGGGAAGATTATTTACACTTGGTAGAATTCGCATATAACAATGGACAGCAAGTATCCTTGGGGATGAGTCCATATGAAGCTTTGTATGGCAGGAGGTGTAAGACGCTAGTGACATGGGATAATCCAGTGAACAGGATTGTGCTTGGTCCAAAATTGCTCAAGGAGATGGAGCAGGAGGTTGTAAAGATCAGGCAGAATCTGAAAGTAGCCTAGGACAAACAGAAAAGCTATGCAGATAAGCATAGGGTGAATAGAGAGTTCAATGTTGGGGATCATGTTTACCTCAGAGTGAGGGAAAGGAAGAGTTCCTTGAATCTTGGAAGTTGTGCCAAGCTGTCACCTAGATATTGTGGGTCATTTGAAGTGCTCAAAAGAATAGGACCAGTTGCATATAGACTTACACTGCCTGTTAGCACTAGAGCTCATAATGTTTTTCATGTTTCTTTGCTTAAGAAATATGCACATGATCCTAACCATGTGATAAATTGGGATGTGATTCAGGTGGAACCTGAGAGAGAGTTCCAAATCGAGTCAATGTGCATCCTCGACAGGAAGGTCACAATGCTCTGGAATCGAGCCATAGGACATGTAAAGGTGCAATGGGAGCACTACGGTCCTAAAGGGACTACATGGGAGCTGGAGGATGCCATGCGATTGGAACATCCATTTTTGTTCAATTCTGCGGAGCACTGAGGGCGGTACCTTTGCAACATTTTTGTTCAATTTTGTAAAGCACCGAGGACAGTGTTGTTGAAGGAAGAGGGGAATGTAACACCCCGGTTTTGACCTTGTTTGCATTGAAAATGTATATGATGTATATATTGTAATTAATCATGGTGAAGAGCTAAAGGCAAAATCCCCACCATCGATTTAGTGTTTTATGTTTCGGCGATTAAAATCAATGTCAATGGTATTTCGTGCTAACCAGGCACATTATAATTTTGTACATCATGTAAATATGCAATTTAATTAAAATACCCACTACCGGCTATGTCAATGCAACATTAAAGAGATGGGGCATGATTTCCTAAGGATAAGGGGGGGGGAGGAATATTCAAACCTTTGAGCCAATGGGGAAAAGCCAAATGTCAAAGGGAAAACCCATCAAAACTACCAACTACCCATTTTTTGTCTTTTTCCCCAATCATTTATTTCTGCCAGAAATTGGTTGAGGTAGTTAATTGTATGGGAATGGGAAGAGTATGGGAAAAATTTGAATTGGGCAGAGCACATTTTGGAAAAACGTGTTTTGACTTCCTAGGCAAGTAAAAACCCAAAAACATATGCCCAATCTACCATGCATCCACGTTTTTCTCTTCCTCACGTTTTTGGGAGCTCCTGTGCATTCTCCATTCATGTTTTTGCAGTATTCTTCATTTTCCCCATCACTGGGAAGTTGTTTTGAAAAACTCATTGGTTGGGCTCCTTGCTTGACATTTTTGTTGTTTCGCTCATTACCCTGCTAGGAAAAACCGTTTTTGGGTTGCACAACGAATTGGAGAAGAGGCCCATGATTTTTGGGTGTTGGTAGAGTCCGTTTTTGCCCATGTGAATCAGATAGAAGTTTCTGAAATCCGAATTGTTGTTAGAGGGTTGTTTTTCCCTGTTCACCATTGTCGTTTTTGGATGCAAACCATTTTTTCCTCAAACCCAAAATTTGCATCTTGTTGTTAGTGCATCCTTTGGTTTGGTCTGAACCGATTTGTAATGGAATTGAGGAAGAATTAGCTTGATAAAGCTAGTGTGGAAAGGAACCTCACAGACAGATCAAGAGGGGCTGGTTTTTCTTCTTTGCACACCCTGAATAGCACTGGAATGGAAGGCATAGCCCGAGGGACTGTGTAGTAGAGAAGGGGATGCTTCCTTGTGTTGGGTGTGTAGGTGTTGGGAAATCCAAGCTAGATCTTGTGTAAGTGTCCATAGCTCTGTAGTTGAGCTCACTAGCTTAACAATACAACCATTCCACCTCTTTAGCAGCCTGATAAACCCAAATGTAGTTTTGACTTGGCTGGATTTTGATGTCTTTAGCTATGTGTGAGCCTGCTAGTGTTCCTTTATTCCTTGTGGGAATCATGCCCAGCTCGGGGGTGGTAGTGCTGCTGAGAGATTGATGAGCACACTGGCCTATGGTTGGGTGGAACGCTGCAGCGACATAGATGGTTGTGGGACAAGCTTCTTCATAAGATAAGTATCTCTTGTGTATTCACCTCTGGAATTGTATTTCCTTATTAATGAATTATGATGAACATGATTAATGTGTTGAATGAAATGTTTTTGCTTCCGATGTAGATTGCATTAGGCATCTATAAATGTTTTATGCTCAATGCTTTTTTATCATGTGTATGTTCATGGGGCTAGTTTCCCCGTTTAAATGATAGCAGAAGTGTCGTAGTCGCGTCCTCTCGGGTGGGAGGGGACATGAGAGTCCTTAAAATCAATTTTAAGGACACCAATTTAGCTTTGTTGTCTACACTTTTGCCTAGTTTTGTTTTTAATATTTAAACCAATGTGTGCTTGATAAATAAAGAATCCCCCCAGCCCCACCATTTTGTGAAGCCCCATATGTTGCCCCTTCAAAATAGGCTTGAGCTCTCGATTTGTCAATGATTTCATTTCTTCACCATTCTAAGGATCTTGTTATGACCTTCTTGTTTGAAATGGTTGATAATTGATAATTGATAATCCCTATGAGGCACAAGCTTTTGGAGATTTATTTTTCCCTTCAAAAAGACTTCCATTCCCAATGAGCTAGAACCCCCAAGAAACTTCAAGGGTTAGAGCCTTATGCTTATTACATACAGGATTTTGATGCCAAGAGTTCAATGCAAATTCCACATTGTCTCTCCCAATGAATTTGTATACTTATTGAGGCTTCTAAATCCTTCGAGACAGGCACCACATATGAGCAATGAATTAGAATATGAGAAACGACCTCATCACATGCATTGCAAAATGGGCATCTTTCAAGGCCCCACTAGCTTCGCATTTGCATGAAATCCCAAGTAGGATCACTTTGGTTAATAGAGAGAGCCACATAAAAATCTTAGTTTTTAGCAAGCACTTGTACTTCCATATACCTTTATACTACCGTAAGCTAATTTGAGGCATATCCTCATCCCTTAAAACCTTAAATTTGGAGTGTATCAACCACCAATTGATTTTGAGACTAGATAAGCTCATCTTCTTCCCCTTTGATCCTTGCATGACTATTTTTTAGTGCTAAACAATGATTGCTCTAAATATATTCCTCTTCCCCCTCAAAACCCATCCTCTCATATTCAAACCTCAATTAGCTCAAGATAGAAGTTCTCCCTAAATCAACAATTTGTGATAAGTAATAAGAGCCTCTATATCTCAAGGCTCCTACCATATTCTTGGGCAACATGAAATTCTCATAACATCGTACCCAAGGGTCATCTCCCAATCTTACCTTTTTCTAGAACCAACTTTCCATAGCAACCATTTACCAGTTAATGAGAATGATAACACAATTGTTTTCCATGTAACAAAGGCATTATGATAGGTATTATTTTTCAAATCTTATCCAATCCTCCACTGTCATTGGATCAAACTATTTTTGTTTTACCACGTTGCACCACAAGCCAAATGCCTCTATCCTCGACACACATTTTGATTGACTGTTTGAGGATTTGAGCCAATTCAAAGATACGAGGAAAACCTTGGGAGGCATTGTTCCACTATACATAGAACATTGATCATAGAGGAATTGTGATTATTAAAGAGATTTTCATCAGATTCGTGTCAATTCTTATATGCCAAAAATAGGTGTTTTGCTAGAAGATTAGCTAATCCCTGCATTTTGGGTTTAATCATTTCATTTTTTGGAGACATGATGAAAAGTTGTCATCAACTTGAGCTAGATGTATTATTTAAACTGATAAATGTCTCAAGTCTTTCTTTAACATAGCAAATTTTGGGGCAGCATGTTGCTCTATTATACTCATTTTAGTGTTGCTTCTGTGCAATTTCTAACGGTAATGATGTTTGTGTGAACACATTTCTTAATCTGCATATGAGTCCTTGCTCACCTCTCCTACGAGTTTTTGGCTGTGCCACAAATGTTGTTCCAGAACAAACAACATGGTCTCTTGCAATCCTACAAGCAGGGAATCTAGTCACAGAACTAAGTGCACTCAACTTTGCACTCAACTTTCAATATGCACCTCTTCCCACAACCACGAGTTGTATACAAGCATGTAGGATTATCAAGATCCTCGTCTAGATCCGACGTGGGTGCAACCTTTCTATTGTCCACTTCCCTCCTTTCTCAACATCTTGTGTAAACAAGTCGATGTATTATTTTTGGGTTTCAAGATGTAATCTATTTTCAAATATCTTATCTAGTGAAAGTTTATGAAAAGCACGATAAATTAAAGGTTCAAATCCTATCTAACAAACGCTTTTCCATATCATCACAAAGAGGATTTGTGAAAACTTCATCGTATTTTGGAGAAAAAAACAAATCTTTCTCAATTTAAATGTTTTCAATAGACCATATATTTCTCCTATCTAGATCCGATGTGGGTGCAACCTTTCTATTGTCCACTTCCCTCCTTTCTCTACATCTTGTGTAAAAAGTCGATGTATTATTTTTGGGTTTCAAGATGTAATCTATTTTCAAATATCTTATCTAGTGGAAACAAGTCGATGTATTATTTTTGGGTTTCAAGATGTAATCTATTTTCAAATATCTTATCTAGTGAAGGTTTATGAAAAGCAAGATAAATTAAAGGTTCAAATCCTATCTAACAAACACTTTTCCATATCACCACAAAAAGGATTTGTGAAAACTTCATCTTATTTTGGAGAAAAAAACAAATCTTTCTCAATTTAAATGTTTTCAATAGACCATATATTTCTCCTAGAGAATCCATTTTTGGTTGTAAGTTGCATTGCAGCACTCGTTCAGTGAATGTTCCAATTATTGGTTGTTGTCATTGATATTTATTCCACTGGGGATAAGTTTGTTGATGAACAAGAACATGTTGCTTCTCCTAATAACTAACTACATGATGAAGTTACTCCTTAGCATTAAATTCAAGCCAAGCAACGAGATATTATTTATCACTAGCAGGCTGTTGATTCTGGGCTAATTGACCATGTTATTTTATTGCGAAAATATTCTCTTTTCAACTTTGCTAACATCAAAGGTTTCTACGGCATTATTTTCGAGCTACATGATCCGTTGGAAAGGAAAAGTACAATCGAGAGTGAGTGTATTATGACTTGCGACACCTCAACTAGAACCTTGTATGACAAGTGAGTAAATTATATAGTACTAATGGTACATCTGAGGATTGCACAGCAAATTTGCAAATTTTTGCTTTTCTCCTACATCTATTTGTGCGGTGACACCTGTGCTGGTGGCCAATCCTAAGCTATCTCCCCCTCACATCAGTGATTCGGGAATTTGGGAGAGAAGAAATGCTTAACATGTTGCAAGAAGAGATTCAATTTATGTTGAAACACATTCCTTCATGTTCTTTGGATCCTATTCTCATATGCTCCAGTGGCTACGAATGCATCGTTGCCCTTAGCTTTGAACAATATACTAGTTCCAAGTATGCATGCATTGATACTGACAGTCATATTATGACAGATCGGACCAGTGAAAGCAGGCCTATATATGTCCACTCCCATATACAAGTTGTCCCAATACTTTTACTACCAATTTGCAATTTGCAAGACCTAGATCTTGCATTCCTTGTTCATTCATTTGCAATGATGTTATGTCAAACGAGGAGGCAAGTGCGGGTAAGATCATCTTTGATCCCGGAGGAAATACAGTGTCGTCTTATCCCTAGGACTTGGCCGAAAAAACAATAATGAAGTTGAGTGGCTTGCGCTCTTCTTTGGATTGAAGCTGGTTAAACAACTCGAGATCACCAAAATAATTGTTTTGGGAGACTCCAAACAAGTTATACACAAAATGATCAATGGTTACAACAAAGGAGCAGAGAAAATTCGAAGAATCTATGAGTGAATTCGACAAGTCTTTGTAAATGCTCAAGTCTTCTATTATCACATTCTCAGAGGTAACAATTTCGATGCAAATAAGCTGGCAAACCAAGGAGGCAAGTTAAAAATAGAATTTTCCAAGGTTAATGGTAACTTGAAAAACATAAATTATGTCCCATAGAAACACTTGCAAGGATGAAGGGGTCCAAGGGTGGTCTAAGGCTAGCACTTGGCCTCCCCTCTATTTTATATTTTTAATTAAAACAAAGATATTTTTTGAATAGGGGGAAGTCCCCACGTACCGTCGATCCTCCAGCCAGCAGGCTGCATGGTCTCCAGCGCCCAGTTGTCTCCTCACAGCCCAAGTGACAGGCTTTAATGCAGCCCCAAGCTTGCTCAATGGGTTTAGATCTCCCACACGAGCCATGGAAAACTCCCTCATGAAGTCTCCTCCAGCTCCATACGAACATTATGCTCCTGTTTCTTCTGGTGCAGAGAATGTTTTTCGTGGTGTAGTGAATGGATTTCTTGGTACAGTGAATGCCTTTCCCGGTGTAGAGGTTGCTTGAGCAACAACAGGCTATTGTGCAATTAATGGTATTCCTGGAGTAGCGAACAAATATCGTGGTGCAGTGAATGGTTTTTATGGTGCAGGGTCTGGTCTTCTTGGTGCAGTGAATCCGCTTCTTGGTGCAACGAATGATTGTGAGGTGAACACTTCTCTGGCAGAGCCTCTGTTCTCATTTTCATTGGTCTCCCTAAGCATTGCAGAAAAGGACTGGTTGCCCAGTTCTCAAGCGGTAGTTCTAGCTGCGCACTCCGAATTGCCATTATCCCAGGCAGTTATGGCAGGGAGGAACGTCACATTGGATGATCTCCAGAGATCTCTTGAGGATATCAAGCAACACATTAGATGGCTCTATGACATTATGAACAAAGGGGTAACAAACAGTGTTCCACAGAGACGCGTCCCGCAGGGTCGGGGACGCGTTTCCATGTTTCCTGCGTCCCGGGGACTTGGGGACTCCTGGACGAAACTTTCCCTCCCCAACCATGCCCCTGTGATTTTTTTTATAATATTTTCCCATTATTTTCACATTTTACAATTCCTACTTGGTACTACTTAGAAAATAAACTGATATATTTAGTATTTACATTGCACACTCATTAATATACATCAAATGAATTATTATTTTTGATATTTTATTTTATTTTTATAATTTTAGAGACCTCACTACGTCCCCCCCAAATATCCCCAAATTTGGGGATGGTCTCCACAGGTCCCGAATGTGCGTTTCCCCGCTCCTGCGTCCCCCCGTCTCGAAAACTTGGGGGAACATTGGTAACAAAAGGAAGCTCGAAAGAAGTCAAATGAATGGCCCATCAGATGGGGAATCACAACGCTCGAATAGAGGACAACCATAGAGATTTGCACAAGCTAATGGGCTCAATTGGTTATATGAAGGAGGATTTACAGAAGCTGGTCAATATAAATCAAAGCAGCCATATTCATGACTCTCCTGTTAGAGATCAGGGAATGGAAGAAACCTCAGTAGTTCAGCCAGTAAAAGATCCAAAAAGAAAGCAGCAGGGGTAAATCCACGCTCAAATGGTATTCTATGTTTTTCTGCATTTTGGTTTTAGGTGTCTATGTTTGCATATACCCTTCGAAGGGTGATAGAAGTTTATTTTGGCATAGTTGCAAGTTTAAAACATTAGTTTTCTGCACAAACAATTACAAAATTTTGGGTATAAACAGTAAATTTTGCAGGTCACAGGCCTCCTTTTTTGTATGCTTGGCTGGCTACAGTTTTTTTATATAAATACAATATCTTCCAGGTTTTTGTTAAAAGAAAATGATGTTATGTCAAAGATTTGACCAATGAGATCGCCGAGTATATTAAGAATTCATCCCCATATGCAATACAGCTTCAAGTCATCACCTCAAACGATTCCTTTCTATTAAGTTGTAACCACTGCCTATATTTCTTTGTTCAGCAAAACATCAAATTCTTCATGTTCCATACCTCAACATTACAAGGATCCTTATCATTGTGATTGGAATCATTCTAGTCCTCCTCTCAAGGACTAAATTGCTGTTAGTATGTTGACAGCGCTTCTTACTCATCTTTAGAAAAGAGGCATAAAACGCAAAATCTTATAATAGTTATAACTATTAAAACCAGTTTACTTGGATTAATGATTGGACATGGTGGCATTTGATCATTTATTTGGTGTCATACCAAGTAGTATCCTTGTGCACAGTAATACAGTGCTCGTCAGTCTCGTTGATAATATTGACAATAGCGTCAATGTCCATTACACAACATTTTGACGGCAATGTTTATTTGGTGCTTCAATTGGTAGGTGTGCATATTATGAAGGGATGATCATCTTCCAAACAATGTTCAGAGGGTTTGTTGAGCCTGTGATCATTATGAAANTGGCGAATCTATGTACTTGTTTTGACCATATCTGCATATGCTCTGTGATACTTGGATTTTAGCTTTCTTCTGCTTGTTTCATTGATTCCAAAGGGATTCATGTAAAAGTGTTCTTTGGAGGCTAAATTTGCAACTGTCTATTTGCGTCGTTGGCTCCAAGTTTTCATACTCTTTATATAGAGAGGTCTTCTAACTATAGAGGCCTAGATATTGAAGAGATCTTGTCTTTCCTAATCCATAATGAATCTATCAGTATCCATCATGTGTGGATCGTCATGAACTCTATTCCCGAGTCTTGGAGGCTTATTGTTACAAGGTTGTAGATCAATAAAGTAAATATCAAATCAAGTGATTTTCTCTACCTCATGAGAATTTATCCACTGCAGCCTCTAGTGTGTTCTTGTTGCTTGTCTTTCTCCTCTTGATTTGCCTTCTCAGTTGTGCATGGTCGTGATCAATGGTATTATGTGCATTGCATTCTCTATTTAATCAGTTGGTAATTATTAGTGCTTGGGCTATTATCTTAATCACATATTGATGCTGATGCTCAATACCTTTCTCTAAAGTTATGTTGAAGCTGCAGTTTTGGTACAAATCAGTGCTTGAGGAAGACATAACAGTCAAAATTCTGTCTCTGTTGAGGAGTTGCTATTTTAACATGAACTAGAGATGAAAATTCTGCAGAACCTAACACAAAACTACAAGTATAAGGAAAAGTTATTTCACACACATTAATAACGTCATGAAAAGAAAACAAAAACATTCAATCATTTATTAATTGGTGATGAATAGATATTAAACTAAATTATTGAAGACAAAAATTTAAATGTTAAGTTTACATTCAAGTATTGAGGATTGCGGGTACATTGTTTCTACGTACCAGAAAATCGCAAGCACGCAACGATTATTAAGGGGCAAGTCATTGAAAAACAGCTGCTGGGGATATTAGATCATGCAGGCATTATAAAACAAGCAGTTTAAAAACCCACTGAATTTATATAATGCACAAGACCTGCAACACATTCATATTCACACTTGCGACGGAAAGAAGCCAAAATAGTACAAAATTTCTCACAGAGAATTCAGAACCAAAACACCTAGAGGTCATCTCCAAGTGTCTAACAAAATAAACAATTTGCAGATACTGAACAGACTAAATAAAACAGTTTGAAGGAACTACCTATCAAACTGCAAGTAATACAAGTGACAGATCTCACGTGCCTTACTTTGTACACCCTAAGAACGGAAACCAAAAAACAGCCTACAAGCCAAATACAAATTCTGAACATTAAAGAGCATATAGGTATATTAGTTTTATGCATTAAAAAAAAGGCCAAGCATACAAGGAAAACTCCAAAAGAATCAGAGCAAGAAATGAAAATCTTCACATCAGAGACATAACCTAACAGTGGGAATAAATAAAACTGAACAACATACAGGTATTTGGACTGGAGACATAACATAACAGTGGAAATCAAACATGAACATGATACAGATCTTGTAACACATACCCCCATACACAAACTAAATACACTAATTAATTGATAGAATATCCAGCTGCTGGTTGGTAAGTTGGTTTGAACTTTGTAGGGGATTGTGCCACTTCCAATAAATTATCACATATACTCTATACCATAGGGAGGTTGCAGGTGCCCTGAGAATGGGGTATACACTGACAAGTGACAACCACCATAAGGTTCTTGAACTTCATTGCATGTCTCATATATGCTTATCCATACTGTGGCTACGGTATGCTGGTGGAAATTTGAGGTTAATGACCTTCCTAGAGAAGATAATGACAAGATTTTTTAAGTAATCAATGTTCAGTGAGAGTGTACAGAATCTTGAATCATTATGTCTGGGAAGGTTGAAAGAAGTCCAATAATAGGAAAACAATTTTAAATCATGCAGTAATGAACCAATGCTTCTAAGTCTATAAGGAGCCAGATATCATTTGGGAGCATTTTTGTAAGTCAGGTGTGCCTAATTTGTATGATTAGAATTTTGTTAGACAGAATGAAAGCAGAGTTAGAAACCTTTCTTTGATCAAGATGTCCAGAAGGCCACATCTCATCTTGACAGTGAGAAAGGGAGACAATAGTAAACAGATCAAGATCTAACAATAGAACTTACAAACCTCATGAAAGCAGTAGAAATAAGCTGTGAGCCACATGTGGCTACAGCTTTCAAACCACTTGTTAAGGAAATTTACAGCACATTTGATATCAACATCCCAACCAATATTACATGGAACATTTTGTGCAGAAATTCAGTTATCTTTGTATGTTCCTTTGGGAAGTACACCTTCAGAAAGACTTGCCACAGAAGCAACCAGTTCTGTGAACACTTCTTTGTCCTCGGCAACTTTCCTTCTGACCCTTTAATTCTCACTGGCTTTCCATGTCTAATAAGCAATGGAAAAGGTGTTAAAACAGACATCTTCAAAGGTTCCAGACTTCCAGTTCAAGACAATAATCAATTCAGCTGATGAAAAAAACACATTGCAAATCACTAAAAAGTCGAGAACGATCAAGGAATGTATAGACTGGGGAGCATGAGATTAGAAATCTCTAGTTATAAAAGGTTGAGATTTATTTCTTAAGGCCAGGTAAAGAAGCTTCACAACAGGGATTTTATGATGTCTTGGAACAGGAAAACACTTAAACAACATAGTGCAACAGGAAAACCATCATTGTGCTTCAACAACCACACAAACAGTCAATGATCAATATAAAGCTATTTTTTCATCCTGGGTATCTTTTCTTCTGGTGATGGATTTTTCCCTCTAATATTATGCTAACCAAAATAAAATCACATCCATGCATGCATAAGTAGAAACATTATATATACATATCCATGTCTCCGCTTCTCTGTAGAGGAAAAAATCAATGTTCCCCAAAGTTTCCGGGACGTGGGAGCACGGGAACGGGGAAACACACATTGGAGATGTGCGGAGACACCCCCCAAATTTCAAGGAAATTCATGGGGGATGGGGGGTCGTCTTTAAAATTGTAAAAATAAAATAAAATACCAAAAATAATATTTCATTTGATGTATATTCATGATTGTCCGATGTAAGTACTAAATACATTGATTTATTTTCTTAGTACCAAGTAGGGATTGTAAATACTAAAAAGTGTAAGTACTATATCCTCGGGGGCAGGGTGGGGGCGTTTCGCCAGGGGTCCCCACATACCTGGGACGTGAGGAGCGTGCGGGACGCATCCCCGACCCTGTGGAACACTGGAAAAAATAGAGGTGCAACAGAAAATAATTAGTTTAAACTACTAATGAATAATTATAAACTAAACTAACACATACCAAACACTGTATGTTATAAATTTTGTAAAAAATCAAACCAGCATAAAAGGGAACACTGGAAAAAATAGAGGTGCAACAGAAAATAATTAGTTTACACTACTAATGAATAATTATAAACTAAACTAACACATACCAAACAGTGTATGTTATAAATTTTGTAAAAAATCAAACCAGCATAAAAGAACAACAATATCCAAAACAAATATTGCACAAAACTCAACTCTTTAAATAGAAAGTTTCCAATGGCTCAGGTAAATAGCCATCTAAAACTTGGAAGACTTTAAGCCTTGAGTCTTACAATGGAAAATCAAACAACCAGCCAACCCAATATTCATACAGATAGTGCATACAACACTGACCACCTCCAACAGGTCTCAGCTTGCAACAGCCTAAAGCTTAATTGGAATTTGGAAACCCTTCTGACTGCAAGAAAAAAAACCACAAGGTCTGCAGACACTTCTGTCGAAACATCAGAGATGGTCATCACCTGTTTAATTTGAATTGAAGGTCCCCTCGGACATCCATTAAACTCGGGGCCTTTTATTGCTGCAAGCTGGACATTTATAATGCTTAATGTGTTCAGCTCTTGCAGGAGTGATCTTAACACATTTGCCATGGAACCATTTCTCACACATATCACAACAGATCCAAAACTCATCAGAGGCATAATTTTCACCACAAGCTCCACAAAGTGTGTCACCATGCTCATCTTCTTCCTCTTCATCCAATGTATCATCCTCATCTTTCGGTGGTGGTAACTTTGATGACTTTGTTTGAGATTCACCTACTCGTGCCTGAACAGAATAATGCTGTTTGTTGCTTGAATAAGAAACTCATGGCAAAGATAGAACATAAATTATAAATCCCCAGAAATAGAACAAGAAAGCATATAGTACCATCCCCTTCCCATGGATAACTATATCTAAATTGAACAATTAATCTTGACAGCTTGTTCACAAATTTACCATTGTGTGTTATTTATATTTTGTTTAAGAAAAAACAAGAGAGGATAATCCGATGATAAACAAACTCCCCACCTTTATACCAGACTTGTTCTTGATGCTACTGTTGTTGGTTACAGTAGATTTTTCCTTTGATTGCCTTTTTGCAGCTCCAGTAACAACCTCGAAAATCGTTGGAAGCTCATTGATCAAGCTAAAAAGTCGTTTCCTGCCATTAGCTCACTTTAGTCAGCTAAGGAAAAAAGTAACAGTAAAAATTAAAATGAAAAAACCATACTTCTTTATAGAACTCCTAACAGAATTAACAAAACTCTCAAGCTAGATTGATACAACAGATCCCAATATGTAAAAACTACATCAAGTATGGCTGGTGTTTGGAGAAAAAATTGAAATAACATTTTTTATGGTACCTCTATATATATATATATATATATATATATATATATATATATATTGTTTCCAGCTTAGAAGAAGCACAATTATCATGCTCAACAGTGAAAAAAAAAATTAAATGCCCTGTTTTGTGTGATGTGTTCACACTAGCGAGCAGTGTATATGGTGTGTTAACAACTTAATACTACCAGGTGGAAGAGTGCAGAGCGAAATGACACTTGGCATAGGGGGTATGTTTTTGAGAGGAGATTCCAAGGGAAACTTGGACCAAGTTTACATGCCCATCCAAAAGCTGGTGGACTTGGCCAATGGTTATTGGAGAACAATCGTCTTCATGTGGTTGATAGGCGGATGATGTTGGAGATTCCGTCCATTCATTGGTCTATGTGTTTACCAGGCATTTATGGAGTAACCACAACACCATCTGGCAAGTGTGGAGGAGTATTTAAGGATACCTAGGAATTTTGGAAAGATATCTGGAATGTAGTTTTCCTTTCTTGAAGCTAGTTGATAAGAGACTAAGCTGGTCCAAGAGCAGCATCCATACTGCCTTGAATAATCTGGGCTGAGTCAGCAGCCATACTTTTTTTGGAAAGTTTTTGTTGTGTGGTTGGAGTCTGGGCCAAACCAACTTTGTTTCGACTAAAATTACCATCGAATGTTCAAATGTTGTTCTAAAATTTGACGGTGCTGTGTTTCAAACTTTCAAAATATATATCTGGTGTATTTATTTTATTTTTGCTGATTTCCCTCGGTATACTGAAATCTGCTGTGCTACAAAGTGTTGTATGTATTGTTGCAGGCCTCTGCATTTATTCTGTTGGTTTCAGTAAAAACAATGTCATAAAGGTAATTTCTCGGATCACATATTCACAATCATAACAGATGTCAAAACCTGGTCTGAGACCAAACATTCACCTAAGCCATTCGAGATATTTTCCTCCACTCAATTTGGGGAATAATAAAGTGAATAAAAAGCAATAATAATTGCCTTAACAAAAATTGTAACAAATGTGTGCATTGAAAATATGCATATTTAAGTTTTTATCAGGTCTGTAAAAAATATGCAAGTAACATTGAATAGAAATTGTACGCTCAGATAAAAAGGAAAAATACTTATTTTGTTAGTCCTTAATGCACAGCACTGCAATTGTGCAATAATACACCACTCAGACTCTGTCAAACACAACCCTGCTATAAGGGCAATGCACCCCTCTTAACTGCTACTTCATAATAAAGAACTTGTGACCTTTTAGTCCAATGATTTTTACAAAAAGCTAAGTCAGATAAATGTGTGCTGTGAATTAGCAAAGGTTTTATCCATAACCAACCCTGCAAGGGTTTTTTCACTGTTATTGAAGCTTGCTATATCATATATCCTCATCTGCCTTACAAAACAAGACAGGTATTAAATGTGATTACATTATAGAATAAAAGCATTCATAGAAACAATTGGTTCCAATTAGATTAATCCTTACAATCCACTAAATACAAACAATTTAGCAAAATATTCAATCCACCAAAACAATGCCCCTAATTTTCCTCCTGTTTTCACAGCCATATCTTGTATATTCATTGACAGGCTAGAAAGCAGGGTTCTTTCTTGAAAATTGATGGCCATCTGGGGTATAAAAAGTTGTATTGAAACTTGTTGCCAGTTTGTTTTCAATTTTTGTTCAATTATTTGCTAATTTGAAAACCATTTGAGTCCCACATATCCTTGTGAAACTAAAAATGGCCCCATCCAGTACTTGCTTCTGGGTAAGGTTCAGCCAGCCGTATTATGTAACATCAACTGAGCCAGTATGAGTGATTCTGGCAGCAGAGAACAAAACTTTCTGAAGAACGCACTGTGTCAGTGACAGACATCTGAGCTAACTGTGAATAGAATAGAGATGTTTTACTTATAGTTGCTTCCAAGATTTTAGCTCCTCTGCTAGTCTCTTAAGCCTTCATGCCAGTTCCCTAATGGTCCTAATTATTCAAAGTTAGAGCACGTTTTACAAAAGTACCTTGGGAGCACACCAGCTGTGAGGCAGGGTCTTACCTTTTTTATGCACAACAAAGAAGGATAGAGGGATTTTGGTACTGACTGGTGCACACAACCAGGGTACAGAGCTCTAGCTACTAAAAGGATTGTAAAGCCTGTTCAGAGAAATGCCTATTAGGAAGTGTTTCAGAATCAGTCCAGCATCCTATGGTTGTGATTCTCATGACAAAAAACCAGTACAGTATCCCATATCTTTAAATTCACGAAGGGTCTTAGTCTTACAGACATGGTTTACAATGATTTTGACTTTTTGATTCAAGGCTTTTCTATATTGAAAAGGCTCTGGAAATTGTGGCAATCGGTCCCATAATTCTAATAGCATATGGTGGTTCAAATCTTCAGCAGGTTCTCTTAGCTCACTCTTTAGAACTGGAAAAACTTGCTAACCAAATGTTTGGATTTGTGGGTGGATCACCAGGGCCTTATCATAGGAAATTGGTATTCTTGGACAGATATAACCAGAAAATTGCCACAGAATATAGAGGACCTTATCATGGATTTTACTTCTATTTCACATCCAGGCAACAGATTCAAAGAGCCCTTTGAATGTAGGGAACCAAGTTGGAAAGAGAGAGCAAGGAACTATTTTAATTATCAGATATAAGAGCTGCACTCTTTACAGGTGGAATAAGGTAAGATCTTCAGTGATTGGTAAAGTTAACAAGTGACAGAAAGTCAGTGACCCCTGAAGAAGGGTAGCTCAAATGAATTGATGCTATAGGGAGATACCCCTGGGCCCTGACCATTCATGTTCAGACTTCAGAGTAACTGATTAATGCATTATCAAGGGCTAGACAGCAAGCACATTTTGGCTAGCCTATGGATGGCCTTTGTGCAGAGTGGCAGAAAAGACATCAATCATATATTTTGGGATTGCGATGTTGCAACATTGTTATGAAGATACTTTTCAACACGTCTCCCTATTTCTCTGTCCACTTTGATGGAGGGTTTGCTCTGTTCTGGGATCTAACTTTGTAACCATTAGTTACCCAGCCTACTCAATTCTCAGGTGATCACCCTTTCTTGGCTATGATGCATAATACGCAATACACCTTTAAGTGTAACAAATTTATTAGCTGTAGAATTGTATTTTAATTTTACAGATTTTTGGATGAAATGACAATACAAATCTCTCCTAGGATCCATATATGCTTGCTTACTGAGGTGGGTTGGCATGGGAAGTAAGTTTCTTTGTTGTACTTGATATAACTTTTAATAATTTTGTATGACAGGAGTCATTTTACATTTTCCACAAGGCAAAAAGAGAAAAAAGTGGAAACTACATAATATAGTGTTCTATGAATATCTACATCTCTTGGATTGACATGGCATCCTCTTTTCTTATATACCAAGTATCACTAGCCATGATGGAAGTAACAGGACTCACCAGTTACTCAGGAAGCTGACCAAGTTATCTCAGCTTGCTGGTATGCTGTGAAGCTTTCCCAAACTTGGCATGAATCAGTCAAAGTTGGTCAAATACAGTCAAAATCACTAGTCATCTGAAATTCGCAAGACATAAAGACAAGCTTGCTCAAGAATAAGTCAAACTTGGTGATTTTTTCTATTTGTTCATCTTCTGTGTTATGCAGTTTGTACTTTCTGCCTATACTGCATAAGAGCAATTTGAAAATATAACTATAATTTCAAAAAGTGATAGCAGATAAAACACGATATGAATATACCACAAGAATTTAAGAAATTACAAACTAGACATATATGTCACAAAAAGGCCAACCATCATATTCCCCATTCCTATTTATGTTTACAAGTGCTGCCAGTGTTTTATATCCACATCCCTATGAACTTTAGCATCTATTGATTATGTCAAACAATCCTCCATTGTCTCCTCATTCCACTCCTATTCGTTTATTTCCAAAGTTCCTATTCCTATTCACTCCACACAATGCCCCAAAATTAAAGCTTTATGTATGCAGATCTACCCATTAATCTTCAGCCCGTTTGAAGATAGTTGAGAATGCTTTTATCTTCATCCCGTTTGAAGACTTGCATACTCCTAGTCTATCAATATTTCTCAACTAATGTGTCAAATTCTATCAAGATCCATGGTTGCAAATGTAATAGATAAATTCAATTGGCTTCGCGGGATAGTGGACAGCCCAATAAATACCTCTGCAAGTACCTAAAATAATGGCCTAAAAATACGCCAAAGAATTCAAATCAGTGGCAACCTAACAGCAAAGAATTGGATAAAAGAACTAGAAAGACGTTATAATAGAGAACATACATTGTATACTCAGATTGTGTATGAGAATCATGTACAAATTGTCTCAAATTGTATAGGTGACCCTCTCTACAAGTGGCAGCCAGTTAATTTTATATGCAATTTTGACAAAAGCACATTTTCAATTTTTGTTCATAAGAAACTTTTACCCTACTTTTGACAAAATCGAAGGCCACACTATTAATGACTATGAAGATAATATTAACAGAGAGTAGATAGATAGTCATCAATGAAAAAGAGCAAGATTATGAAAAAATCACAAGTTCATGTGATTTAAAAGTAGTGTATTCACAAATAATTGACAAATTACAACATATGGAGTAGTCCAAAGATTATACAATTTGGGCCCATATACAACCAAAATTAGTCACGATACAAAAGGTCCACATACGACTAAAATTGGTCTAAATCGTATAATGTTTAAACAATTCCACAACAAATTACTTACCAAGTTACCCTAGATGAAGAGCCTTGTCAAGAGATCATACAAGAATGATGATGATAAAGAACTGACTGAAAATGAATACAACATAAAAGCAAATCATTCCAGATGAAAACCACCTAATTGAAAATAAAGAAACCCCAACCCAGAGAAACATTTTGCAAAGTTGTTATGGAAAATAAAAAATGTCAAACACTGTTATATGTTAACAGACAATACACAAAAGTACAACCCAGAGAAACATTTTGCAAAGTTGTTATGGAAAATAAAAAATGTCAAACACTGTCATATGTTAACAGACAATACACAAAAGTACAACCCAGAGAAACATTTTGCAAAGTTGTTATGGAAAATCAAAAATGTCAAACACTGTCATATGTTAACAGACAATACACAAAAGTACTTGTGAGAGGCAATAAGACTGATAGAGAAGAGTCCTATAATCTTATAAACTAAGGAGTACCATGAGAACAAAAAGAAAGAATCCCTTCAAAGCTAAAAAATGTTATAGATTAAATAATACCACAAAGAAGAAATGGTTGATCAGATAACCAGCATCAAAATTATTATCAAGAACACAATAAACATGATCAACAGAAATGGAAAAATCAAGACGTTGCAGTATTATTCACTTCATATGGAAAAATTTATCAACCATAAAGGCTGTTCAAAAGCCTTGAAGATTAGACTAGATTTCTGCCATCCACTATGTCATATAGGATTTTTTTATTGGCATTTTGATCTCTTATGGGAGTTTTGACCATTTGATTGCATTCCTTTTCCTAACTATTTCTCTTGCTCTTGATTTTATTCCAACTTATCATAACTGCCAGAACTTATATGGCTGTTCATGCTAGTAGATATGGGAAAATGTGTTCCAGTGAATGGTGTTGATACGATTAAATTTGCTCTTTACAAGACTTCAATTCCCTATCCTGACTTTATTGTATATCTTAACCATCAATTTGTAATTCTGATTTTAGGCTTCTGACTATTTATTGATAAATATTGGCCTTTAATTGCAATTCCTATATTCCGTATCACCTCTTAATGTTTTTGCATGCAATAACAATGCTTATTGGATTACATTGATCCATGTTTGTCATTCTATGTTTAATTTTGGAACACCATTGACCCTACAATCTAAGTAAAGCCTATTTAAGTAGAATTTACAATTCTTAACATAATAGACAACTTCAAATGATTCTTGTCTGAGTTAGTAGGATACAGATATGGATATGAATATGGATGCATCATACTTTTAAATCTATGAATAAATAAATGAATCGCCCACTCGTAGGTGGAACCCATGGTTCTTATTGAAGCTGATCCTCCAACAACTGGGTGGGGCAAAGGCCCCAGATGAACATGACCACCAACCTCCTGCAGCTAGTTGGGTCATAGAATAGTTACCTGTATCAGGCATAGGCCCTATGCTTTAGATTTCTTACGGCTATAATTGAGAACCTAAACCAGCGATCCAACCCTCAAAATTGAGATTTTGACTTTGCTAGTGGAGGCTGAGATGGTGGCCTGCCCTTTTTGTATCAAAGCATGTAAATACTTTTTGTCAATTGATAGAATTTAAGGAAGCTTTGATTCAACAAAAAATAATAAATGAACAAAGAAAGAAATATATATATATATTTAATATTTATAGATAGATCGTTTTAATAAGTAAATTTTTTTCTCTAATTCTGATGATCAGATCATGGAGGGATACATCCCATTTCCAAATCTATCCGGGATATATCAATACCTGGTATGGATCAGGGCAGATCCAAGGTCCTGGGAAGATGAATCCAGTAACATACATTGCATAACATTGGATGATGCAGGTATCCATCCCATTTGCACATGTATCCAGGATATATCCATATCTGTTACGGATCAGGACAGATCCAAGGTCTTGGGGAGCTGAATCCAGTAACATATATTGTATAGCAAAGTTCATTGTGCACAGACACCCCTCACAAAGGTGGAACTACCTTGTCAATACTCCTGCAAATACTCACCTCAATCATGGATTCTACACATTACATTTTCAACACGATCACTAATCCATTTAACTAGTTCAATTAAGTTTAAAACTTGTCACAGCCTTAGCTTGATTGCTTCCTCCTTTTCATACCTGCTAGATCACAACACTACATCTGTCATACATAAAAATATCCCAGTCCCTATAATTGATCACGCATAAAATGCTGGCCCATTTTACAAATAACCTATTTCATTAAGGTACCATATTCAATGTGAGCTTGAACCAAACAATCATCGTATATGGATTTGCAAGCATCAAAATTAAATCAGAACAAAAGCCTTGGAGTGAAATACACAACTACCCAAACACTCTACATCAAATGACAATATGATATTCAGATGTGATAATGACAAAGTAAACAACCATGATCTGAAAGGAATGAAACCAAGAAAAAAATACAACCAAAGTGCCTGATTATCCATTTCAAGGTAAGACCATCAAATATACATCATATAGATGTCAATGAACAAAACGTTAAAGGATATCACAAGTATCAGACCTGAGTAACAATTTACACATATTGGTATAACTTCATTACTCCAGGGTTCAAGGGGTATGCTCCAAATTCATGCTACGAAAAACTTTTCAAAAGTCATAGCCACTGATCAGTTCAACTCAATAAAATTAAAAGTCAATAATGATGAACTCTCCCAAGACTGTTGAAGGCTTTCTGAAATATGTTAACTATGTCCATGCTCTAACAGATCCAATAGAAGGGGACCTCCAAAAAATAGTATAGGAAAAGATTAACAGTAATGTAAAGGTCTACTGACGACAGATGAACTTGGGACTTACCATTATCAAAATGCATATTATAAGTAAAACCTCTTTGAGGCTTCAAGGTTGAGAATTAATGTAGAATTCAATCACAACAACAAGTTTGGAAAACAAAACATTAGATCACCAATTCACTCGACAACCAAATTAGCATAGACTGTCAAATCCCTAAAAACAGAAGAAAAAAAACATATCACCAAGCAACCACCCATTATAAACAAATATTTGTATTACATGTAAATAGAGAATAAATGAATTTTACAAACTCTTATCAAATAATAATAATAAGTAAAATCAGGTAATGGCTTGATAATGCAATGAGAACAATGACAGGGCCATGATACCTAATGACTTCTAAAGACAGTAGAGCGTTTAGGTCTTTAAAATCCTTACAAAAAGATAAACCACCTGTCAAAATCAGTAAGAACTTCTAGTCAAGAATCTTGATTAGCTAGAATCTAGAATTATACAAAAAGATTAACCACCTGTCAAAAACAGTAAGAACTTTTAGTCAAGAATCTTGCTTAAGCTAGAATCTAAAATTATACAACAGGGCTGTCAAACCAGGCTGTGTGAAGATTAAATCTAAGTTATAACAATAGATCAAAATTTCTTTCTGCATATTGCAATCTTGAATCATATAATGCAGTAACTAATTTTTTCAAATTTTGGTAGAAGTACCTTTCATTCTTGTCGAACCCAAATCTTGCACCAAAGTAGAATGAAACAGCAAGAAGCCAGGCATCACTATGAACAGCAACTAAAGATAACCAATCTTTTTCTTGCATTCCATCCCTCGCAAAGTTGATTCCCAGAGCTGGCTCAGGAAGCTCTGGTGGTACCTCTTCAGCAGGAAGATTAACTTCCCATGACTCATTCGGCAACCCATAAAGACACAAGTTCTCTTTCTCTACAGGGCATAACAAATAATTTAATTATTAATTTATACCCACAAAAAAGAATACATTGATTCCAACTTACAACAAACAAACACAATTTACCTAACATAACGGGTACTATAGCACTTTATTTTCTTTCGATACAACTACAAATGCAACAGGAGCACAAGCACAATGAAATAACCATGCAACTATAATGGTATTTTTGTACATTAAGCTCAACCAATGAAGATGCAAAAGAATAATTGTTTGTTGTGAAAGTTTTGCTATTGAATTCTCTATTATTTAATCATCAACCATTTGAACTCTATAATTTTCAACATCCATGTGATCTCTATCGTGACTTATAGATAAATAGTTGAATTGTTTCTCTTCCAAATCAAATACAAAAGATAATTCTGTCAACTAGGGCTTTGTTAGATGGTAAAGCATACTATTTCATACCCCTGGCAAAGTTTCAGATCCCCAAAGACATGGTTTGTCCATCATGGGCTATCTCACCTATGCACCTGGACCATATCAAGCAGTTGAGGCCGGGTGAAAGTCATGGGTGACTTTAGCAGAGTAGATACCCCCACCCATGGCTTCTTAGAATAAAGGATTATCCTTCTCAAGTGTTGTAAGCAAGCTACTTTGCATTGTAATATTCACAGATTGGGTAAGGGCATGCTCGCCCCAGAATGATAATAGAAAGCATCTTGTCAAAAAAAAAGAGAACTAAAACTTTAAACACTTTCAACCAGCACCTCAGTACTGGCAATTCTTCCTGTAAAACAACAGATGGAAAAGCTCAAGCTTCTCAATGTGACAGAAGCCTATCACCCCAATTGTAGACCTTGGAGAGAAGGCCCAAACATGCAAATGAAATGGCACAATGAAATTCAGATTGTGAATATAGATTTTTTTTATGCTGTCAACTAACACATTAAGAACTTAACTGAATGCATAATTCTAGTAACATAACAATCTTAAAAGTTCCTGTCACTGAATTAAAAAATGCACTCTGTCAGATTTTTTGTTGTCAAAACAAAGAAGTTAAAGAAAGGGGTGTATTACTGTGGAATGAAATTCCAAGGATATGCGACTGTATAAGATAGCTTACAACAACACATAGATAGCAAACACAAGCCAGAAATGAGCATCCAGGTTGGATACTACCACATCAACCAGGGGACTTATAACCCAAAGCCAGCTTTTGGCTAAGCAAAACTTTTGCTGTGCATAATGACCTATAAACCCTCTCAAACTATCGTTAGGGCTCACTGCCCCTGTAAAGGGATGTCGCTTTTCAAGTCTAACCCGCCCAAAACAAATGGCCTAAATGCAGCATTCCACGTTGACCATTGTAATCTCGCTTATACCCATCAGTAAGCATTCCTGAATTACCGTCCAAAACGTCACCCGCGAACTTCCATCTTGGCCGAGAAAATGACAGTTTCTACCTGTATTTTTCATCAATGGCCACAACTAGGACAAACGAAGAAGCCTAATTAAACGACATGGACGCGGAGTATAACAATAGGAAAATTCCTCACTTTAAAATGATGATAGCCCATAACCAGGTTTATCTTTCGAAGTCCAAACAAACCCAATCCATGAGGCCACCAGTTTCATAAATAACGCTTAGAGAGCAAAATAGTGGGTAAAAACTTAACCCATCAAGGATTTCATCCCTAATAACCAGCGTTTATTGCACAACCTAATTTATTACAAAAAATCAATAACAATTTTCAACTTATATATAAAATTTACTTAAAAATCAAATATTATCTTGAAACATCATTCAGTATAAACCTAAGCTAAATTTAAAACAAATCATCCCCACTCGCTGGAGACCTGAAAAAGAGATTTTCTTTCTCGCGTTTTGTTTACTGCTCAAGGTAAGTTTGTAGAATTAAACACTCACCCGGATCACATTGCTGGTAAAACTCTTCCACATCTGCACAATAATAAATGAATTACCAAGCCAGCAGATATACCCAAGGGCCATTAAATCAATCAGAACAGAAAAATAGAGGTCAAAGCAAAACAAAAAACCTAAAACGGAGGTGCCATATCGAAATAGAGAAAATAATACATATTTTTATACCATTGGTGAGGGCCTTAATCATTCCGGCTCTTCGGCCCTTGAAATCCTTAAAGACTTCTTCCACTGTGCGGGGATTGTAAGGTCCCGACCCTCCTTCCATTGATTTTATATACCCTCCTTCCATGGATTTGATCTGTCTATATAAATTTTATTTGCCTGCACTGGAAAAGAAAACAAAATTGGAGCTGGTTAGGAGTCCTCCTTGCTCCTACGCCTGTAATTGTTCAGATCCGTTGATAAGCAACCAAGCGAAATTTTATAAACAATACCCAACAAAAACAAATTATAAAACTATTACCTTTACTACGCTCTTTCCTCGTGAGCTACAGGAAGGGCTACTCCATTTATAGAAGTTGCCATGGCCCCCGCCTAAGGGTTTTAGGGATTTCTTTTTCCAAATCTCTCATGCGCCCCTCGTAGTATATCATTAACAGCATAACAAATTTTGCTAATCTGAAAATTAGTTTTCTGCCTTCCATTCTTATCTATATGATTTTAGAGACCAAGGATTGTAAGACCTTTTTTAATTCCGAGTGTCCTCCCGTCAGAATTGAAATGTGATGTCCTATTATCGTGTCAAGAAATAGAATACTGAGTTCTCCCTTGTTTTGCTTTAGGTTGAAATGTGAAATCTTGTATGTGTTTACTTAACTTTTATTTAAAAACTGTAAGTGCAAAAGACGATAAATAACAAGGATCCTCATTAAGAGAGGTTTTGGAACATGTCATTTTGTTCCTTTATGATTTTAAGTTTTAATTATTTAGAGTTTTATTGTTATTATTATTATAATAAAAAGTAATTGAATTTTATTTTTATTTTTTTAAATAATTTTAAAATTATTATTATTATTTCAGTAAATTTGTTTTAACAAACAACTCTTATCAATGAGATTAACACTAAATACACAATTAAAATATATTTCTAAATGTGTTTATCAATCAACTTGATGAACAATAAAAACACAATTAAATTATATTATTTATGGTTACTTATATATATTTTATATTATTTAATATTCAATTTATTTATGGATATTTTTAATTAAGTTATATATATATATATTTTTTAACACAAACTAGTAATTTTATTAAAATGGAGAAAACTGGTATATTTTGGCGGATGCCAATCAACAGAGTTACAAATATCGAGGAGTCAAGAGACTGCACCGAGGCTTACTCTGAAGAGAACTATTTACAACTGAAAATCTAATTACAACTGAAAGGGGCACCATTATGGTATAGGATGATATACACTGGATTCCCTGCCAATACTGAGAATTCCTTGAGGAAGAAGGCATCCTTTGTTAGCCAGGGTGTCTGCAAGTTTATTTAAATCCCGAAGAATATGATAGGATTCAACACTGTCAAACTCTTCCAAAGTTCTCTTAATTCTCTGCAAAATTACATTTAAAAGAGAGTTGTTGAAGGTGACTGTTGTATTTAGAGTTTTAACCAACAGCTCGGAGTCACCAAAAATTTGTATTGACTTGAACCCTTTTCCTTTTGCAAGCTGAATTGCCATAAGTAAGCTATGGCATTCAGCCTGATTGTTTGTCATCGAACCAAGACCCCAACTGAAGCTGAGATAGTTCAAACTGCCAGGGAAAAAAATGACACCTCCAGCTTCGGATACCCCGGGGTTCCCTTTGGAAGCTCCATAAAAAAATATAGCTGCTGAATCATAGTGCATCCAAATATTTTTTAGAGAAGCTTCATTTCCACGAAACTTCCAATGAAAGGAACTAGCTGGTTTTGGACAATTCAATTTAATGCCTGGAGGAAATGTGGCAAAGCCCGTCCACGAGGGAGCCAAGAGAGAAGTCGTAGTACACCCCGAGGATTCAGCAAACCAATTTTTGGAAATATTAACAGCATGTTGGATAGAGGGGACAATTTCATTGGAGATGCAATTATTTCGAATCAGCCATAGCGCCCACCATGTAAACTTTAAAATTAAATACCAATGTGAATGCAAAATAGCAGAGGAAGCTTTCAAAGGACGGATAGCATGCCAACCCAGGTAAAGGGACGGAATTGAAGACTGAAGTGGGATAGAGCAATTCAAATCCTGGAGAATTAGATCCCATACTTTTCTGGAAAACTCACATTCAACAAGTAGATGGTCGGTAGTTTCCAGAGCTGATTTGCACAAGCTACATCGGAATGGGCCATTAAAGCCACATTTAGAGAGGTTGTCGCTTGTCAAAAGCTTGTTCTTTTAATGCCATTCACAAAAAAAAATTACCTTTGGCATACATTGGGAAGCCCAGACCGATTTCCATATTGTTGGAGGGAAAATTGAACTGTGGGGAGATAGAAGAGCGTTGAATCCTTTAGCTGTTGTGTACACTCCATCTTTTCCCCAACCCCAAGCATCTTTATGGGAGCTATGAACATGAGCAAGGCCTGTAAGAGATAAGAGCAACATGTGATTTTGAGATTTAAGGCAAACAGGGAGATCTGGAATAGACCAACCTACCCAGTTCCCTGAACTGTCCCAAATACATATATCAACCAAACAAAGAAGACCCTTATTTGTTGCCCAGTTCCTTATCTCTGATAGAGAAGTGACTGAGGAGAGAGGTGGATTCCTGAAGATTTTATCCTCCCATAGAAGGATTCTTTTCCCATTCCCTGGAATTCTAAATAATTGTTGATTAAATAATTCAAAACCTTTTCTGCAAGAATTCCAAATAGCAGTGTCAGTTGGGGTATTTGCAGAGGAAAGATTTCTCAATGAGCCACCTTTGATATATTTCTTAAAAAAAATCGTGTTGACTGGATGGTTCTTATCCATAAAAAGCTACCATATAAGCTTGCCACTCAGCGCCAGGTACGCTAGACCAGGGTCCCTGATTTGAAGACCACGTGTTGAGAATGGCCTCTTAAGTTCTTCCCAATTTACCAGGTGCAACTTGTTTTGGCTTCCATTACCTCTCAACCAGAGAAAATCCCGCAACAATTTAGAAATCTGAGCAGAGATACTCTTTGGGGCTAATAGCATTGAGGACTGGAAAATAGGATAAGTTGAGAGGACAGCCTTGATCAATATCAGTTTCCCAGCCTTCGTTAGCCACTGACCACCCCAAAAGGCTATTTTTTCTTTTAACTTTTCCAGAACTTCAAGCTAGAGAGAGGGAAACGACGGTCCAAGGGTTAAAGGAAGACCCAAATACTTGATCTTTTCCCATTTATCAAAGCCAGGGAAACCCAAGAATCCTGTTATTCGTAGAATTGTCGTGGGTTCAACATTACAATCGTAAACAGCGCTCTTGGCTTTGTTGATCAAGGCACCAGAGGATTGACAGAACTTTAGAAGGGTTTCATTAAAAGCTTGGGCAATATTCATGGAGGCCCCTCCCAGGAGCAGGGAATCATCTGCAAAAAGGGAGTGGTTGATTGGATCCACTCCCCTGGCAATCCTGATACCCGGGATATATCCAGCTTCCTTTTCAAAGATCAATTTTTTGCTGAGAGTTTCAGCCATCAAGATATATAGGAAAGGGGACATCGAGCAGCCTTGGCGAAGGCCTCTGGAAGCTTTGAAGAAGTTAGTAGGTCTACCATTGACTAATGGTGCTAACCAAGGACCATTAGTGCAAGCTTTAATCAGACTTACAAACTTAGAACAAAAACCAAATGAGAGCAAAACATCATAAAGGAAAGGAAGCTTAACTATGTCAGATGCATTCTTCATGTCCAACTTAATTAACATACCTTTCTCTCTCCTTTGGAAGCTTGAGTGAAGAGCTTCCTGAACCTGAATTACATTATCCACTAAGTGTCTGCCTTTAACAAATCCACCCTGGAAAGGAGAAATCAACATACCTAGCAACAACTTAAATCTATTGGCTATAAGTTTGGCAAGGATCTTATAGGAAGCATTACACAATGAGATAGGATGAAATCTGTTAAAGGAAGAGGGATTGACTTCCTTGGGGATGAGGGCAAGGAATGTAGAATTGGTGCACCCTCCCACTTTCGCTTTTCTTTGAAAGGCAATCACCATTCGGACCAAATCTGATTTGATGATGGGCCAACAGACTTTATAGAAGTGAATGTAAAATCCATCTGGCCCGAGAGCCTTATCAGACTCCATAGCCTAGATGACATCAACAATTTCCTGTTCGGTAAAGGGCTTCATTAAATCATAATTATCCTCAGCATTAACCAAAGAAGGAACATTTGCCAACAATTCAAAAGAAGCATTCTTATCAGTGATACCATCATCCTAGAAAAGAAGTTGATAATGTTTGCTAGCATAATGTTTTAACTGATCTTGACCCTTAACAAAAACACCCTCTCCAATAGCAATTTCCAAGATGTGGTTTCGGGACAATCTGATCCTACTTTGTCTATGAAAATAAGCAGTATTCTTATCAGCAACCTTAAGCCAGAGACAATGAGACTTTAACCTGAGATGCTCGTCTTCATGTCTGAAAGGTTGAGTGGTATTAGACTGTGCCAATTTGTCCAGTGCTAAATGGGAAATGGAGATGTTTATGTCTTCCACACCCAATTGGATTTCAGCTAATGTAGAGACTTGCGCTACCCTGCATATCGTAGGAGAAGGAGATGGAGTTTTAATCCACTGTTTCAACGCAATTTTGGTATTTTTCAGTTTTTGCTCTTGGACAAAACTGGGAGATCCAACAATGTACTGAGACCAAGCTTGGGAAACCACATCAATGAACCCCACTCTATCAATCCATAGAGGACTAAGTTTGAAAGGGATTGGCCCTAACTCCTCTTCTTTTTCGAACAACAGAGAAATCGGGTGGTGATCAGACGTTAGCTTAGGAAGAATTTTGGTTGAGATAAGAGATTGCCCATCGATCAATGAACTATTGACAAGAAATCGATCGAGCCTAGCAGATATATTTGCAGCTCTTGCTCTATGATTGGACCAAGTGTATCGCCCAAACTTTGGTTTAAGATAATTGAAATCCCAATTTTGAATTATCTCCTCCACCATACCAATCATGAAATCCCTACCTCACAGCCCACCTTTTTTTTCATTAAGAGTCAGAGAAATGTTAAGGTCGCATGCTAGAACTAAATTTACAAGAGAATTGACCTCTAAAAATTCTAATAACGAGTTCCAACAAGCTTGTTTTTCAATATAATTAATTGGCACGTAAAGATTGAAAAGGGATATTGAAATCTTACTGCCAACATGAAGGAGCTCTGTGAATATCTAATGTTGGGTGGCAGAAAAAAAAATTAAATGAAATTTCTCTTCACACCATAAGGTGGCCAATCCCCCACAGGTGCCTCTAGCACTGACTGCTTTTCCAGAATTTGGTTTCCACTTATTTTTACTTAAATGAAGGAGCACCTCCTCTTCAACCTTAGTCTCTTGGAGTAAGAGAATATCTGAAGGGACCATTCTCAAAAGATATTTTACAGCATCAGCCTTGAATGGGTTCCCCAGTCCCCCACAGTTCCAAGAGACTAGCTGCATTACTTACATGTGTTAGAGGGAGTTATTACTCCCTTTGGAGACCTGGTTCTCTTATTCCTCCCGTAAGACATTTCAATGGTAGGCTGACTTCCTTGCGTCTTAAATCTCTCAGCCTCTTCTTCCTGGATCTCCTTCTTAGATTTCCTACCACCCTTTTTGGAAAGTTGTTCAATGGAGTTTTCATCCGAGGAATCAAAGTTCTTAGCCAATTTCTTTCGAGTAATATCAGCATAAGAAGAGGGAGAGCCCTCCCCAATAGTAATTATAGGAGGTTCTCCATCTCGAAGAGGATTAGAATGAGAAGGACCGGCTTTATTCGAAGTGACTGTGATCGCTTCTGAATCCAGCTCGATCCTGTCTAAGTGCTAAACTTCACCTTCTTCGAGATCGGAAGAACTAAGGACAACAAAGTGATTGGAAGGACCAATAGGGGTGTCAGTAACCAGGGGAGTAGGAAGCTTCTCAACAACAGGAACATTAGCCACTGTTTCGCCTTCTTTATTCTTCTTTCTAGGCCCCATATTGGAATTTCCTACTTTCTGAACTAGAGTCCACTGCTCATTTTTCTCATTAGCATTTTCCTCTTCTCCTTTTTGCTTACAGTTCCGAGCAAAATGTCCATAACTGTGACAGAATCTGCATTTGAATGGAATTTGTTCATAATCAAACTCCTGGGTATGAGACAACTCAGCGAGTGTTAGATTGATTGCCTCCAGAAGGCTAGTCTCCAAGTCTACTCCCACGCAGATTCTTGCACAAGAAAAATGATCTTTACATTCAGCCCTGTCAATATATTTACCTAGTTTGTTCCTGATGGCTTCGAGGGAAGCTAAATTCCAAGAATGTAAAGGGAGATGTGGTAGCCTGACCCAAACAGGGATAGCAAACAGAACATCCTACGTGGGATCAAAATCTAGGGTCCATTTATTCAAGTAAAGCCCCTGAGGGCCCATAAAGTATGGACCATTGCGAAATATAAGATCGCGGTCCTCTGCGGAGTCAAAAACGAAAACGTAATAACCTCTCCCAACAAAATGGTTACGGATGCCATCACAGATTAGTGGACGCCAGTTCCTCTACACCCACCCATCAATGGCCTTAGGAGAGAGCCAGAGTCCAGTAAACTTCCCGATTAAACCACGTTCTGCTAAATTTAATGTCGAACGACAAGTTTTATCAGCTGGGAGTTCTACAGAAGGGATGTCCACTTTCTTGACAAACTTCTGAGTAGGCCCTCCTTTCCTCTTACCGCTAGAAGCAATCAATCTCTTGAAAGCCTCTAGGTCTAGAGGAAGAGGCAGAGGGGGCTCCCCACAGAACATCAGAGCAACTCCAGCAAAAATGACAGAGCAGAAAACCTCCACCAAAACCTCTCAATTTATCTTGACCAAAACCCAAAACTTCAGAAAGAAGGAGCCACCAAATCTAGGACAGACTTCTTAAAACAGGATCTTCAAGCAAGCCAAGGCTACACACACATCCGCAACAACAAAGACTCAAGTCGATCTCGTGGACCTGGAAGGAGTCCAAAGTCCACAACAACAGAACCAAGTCGAGAAATACTCAATCGAGCCTGAAAAAACACCCTGGCACTCCTGAAAGAACTCAAAGGCGAACCAGGAAGAGACTGATTCAATACCAAAGACTACAGCTCACACAAGAAGACACCCAACCTTTGGGCAGATGGCAATCTTGGAAGATGAGCCAGAGGAAACCAGAGAACCAAATTGTTGTATTCAAACCTTGATGGAGCGTTCTTGGATCCAAATCGATCACAATCCAGAAACAACACGCCTCTAGGAGATGAATCGGCCAGGCAACCTACAAACACTTGCAAAGAACATTGATCAGGCCTACTACAGTCAAGGATGAAAGGATCACCGAAACGAGGAAGGGAAAGGATCAACGACTTCGACCAGCCATGAACGATCAACTGAACCAGAGCCGAGAGAAGCCAGGAGGCAAGAAATTTTTGAAAATGTTCTTGGAGCGGAAAAAGAGATTAACTTCTAATGAGTTCTTTGAAATTTAAGTAAGTTATATTATAGGTGTAAATAAATTTATTAATCCTTTATAATCAAATTCACTTTTTTCTCCAATTTAATAGGATGAAATTTTGCAATATATATCTATGTGTGGGGGGGGGGGGATGTAAACCCCACAACCAGTGCCATCATACTAATGACATGTGATGACACTATCTAGTGATAGTGCCAAGTGTGAGAGGGAAAGCGGGAAAGCAGGTGGCAACCCTCATTTAGCCTGCATCCATGATTGTGATCCTACCATGATAAACCTCTTCAGTGTTGTGTACGTTCTCCTGATCCTCAACTAGATCCTAGTACAAGTCTTTGATCATTCACTTGTGTGGGATTTCATGGCTATCCTCAATCTATGATGAGAGGGTGACTTGTGAAGAGATGATTCAACTATTCATGAAGCATCATTGTTGGTGTTCTTATCGCATCCAAGATAGTGGGACTGAAAAACATTATCATTCTTGGACAGGAATTTCCCTTGCACAGCATTTTTTTCCTCGAGTCCCCCTTTGTGGACAGTGGCCTTCATCTTGGCTGCTCAGTTTTGTGGGGTACATAATGGTGAGGACCAAAATCACAAAGAGGAAAACTGATAATGGTCCTAAGCACTCCCGTATGGTGTGGGCTCTGAAAGACATAAAATATGCAAAGGGTTTGTTCAAAACCAGAGTTGCACAACAGGCCAAGAACCACACAGAACGTCTAGAGAAACAGTTAAGTAAGGAGAGGAAGCACCCCGAAGCACAGGAGTTGATTGATGAATTCGGGGGCCTGACTGAGGATTCTAGCTTTATTTGAACTAGAGAGATGAGGCACACATGAACTCTTGGGATGTTCTAGAGATGAAATCCTTGTTTGGTATGGCCATGGAAGATTACTTAAAGGGAAAATTTTGAGAGGATATAAGCAACCCTTATGTTCAAGCTAGACTTGCGGGTATGAAGGAGGGCATGCGAAGACTGGCCTGCAATTAAGTCATCGTCGATGAGCATGTTAGTGGTAAACTGGATACTTTGGCTAGGGAGCTCACTAGGAAGAGATTCAACAAACCACCACTTGCTTGCCCCTCTGCCACGTAGCTGGTGCTTTGTCGGTGTATGGATGTTGTCAAGTGCACTGCAAAGCAGGAGAACACAAGTGCAGGCGTGTCCTTTATTATCATTTCTAATGAAGATTAATTCAAGCTCTATCATGTCTAGTTCCATGTTTAATAGGTAGTTTATTTGTCTTCCATTCATCTCAATTTTGCTAGTCATAACCCTTAGCTTGCGGGGGAACCTCTGATCAAAAGTGGTTGCCAAACTTAGATATGATTTTCATACCTAGCTAGTCATAGAAATGTTAGACGCTATGCTCAGTATTTCCCATTTTTGGAACAATTGTTCTATCTCTAACATTTCGAACACACCATGTTGTTGGTTGTTCTAGTTTTGTCATGTACAATTTTATTTTCTAGTTTAATATAATCTCGAATCTTACAAAAAAATGAAATATGAAATATGCTTTTAGCTATTTTTAAATGTTTTATGCTAATTAATTAAAGTTGGCAAAAAAATCTAAATTTCCATAAATAAGAAGAATAAAAAAATAAGAGCTTAAAAAATATTTAAATTAAAAAAAAACCAATAATAAAAAATAGAAGTATTAAAAATAATATATATATATGGGCTTGGGATATATACTATTACAAATAAGTTTAAAGATAAAATGTGGGGCGAAAAGGATTTAGATGTCAATAGGAAGCTAAGATACCACAAGGAGGTTATTAATCCTAATCTAGAAGACCAAATGTATATTTCTATTATAATTAGCTTGAAGAAAAAAATAACATATCCAAAATAAGAACAAACTCTCATGAGCTTTGTAGTGAAACAGGGCGCTGGACAATTCCTAAAACATTGTGGAGGGATAGGATTTCGCATCTTTGTGAGTCCAAGTGAGTTGAGGATGAAGGTCACTTTCTCTTAGAGTGACCCGCATACAACCACATTAGATCACAATCTCCTCATCTTTATTATAACACTAACCTCTCTAATCTTCTACGTTGTCAAAACTATGGTGACCTCGATACGCTTCTTTCTAAGATTTGTAAGCATAGGTATAATTTGTTTTTTTTTTAGCTCAAGGGGAATCGGTAACTTGTCAAACTTGTCTGGGCCAGGCCCATGATCAAATCCGCTGCTGCCACTATAACCCCTAAGGTATAAACCGCCAGCTCGCAAGCCAGGATATACCAGAAACTTGTGACTCAGCAAGGACCGAGACGTCCCGACTCCAATCCCGACAAGGGGCGGTAGTCTATCCAGGGGGCGCCTATCCTTTGAGCCTTATCACAGCGGGCCAATGTCTCGGTGGGAATGGATCCCTGGTGGGCTAGGTGAAAACCACCTTCCCCCACCGATTGGACCCCACTTCATTGACGCATAGGTATAATTTGTTACAACAAACAAAGTAATTTCTTAAGGCCCAATAGACCAAAGTTGATCTCAGTGGACATTAACTATCATCATCATCACCATCATAATTAATGACACTAAAAGATATAAGAATGCAATTCAAAATAACTAATAAAATTATATTGTACACTTTGTTACTACCATTTATTTTTATAAAGTGATATTTATCCATCAAATTTCAAGTATGCCTCTAACCTATTTGAAGTAAAGTGTTACGGGTATTACAAACTTTGTTAGATTGGGAATTGAAAATTAGTTTTGGCATGCTCTTTAGTGCGTGTGATTTATAATTTTAGAGACTCTTTTGTTATTATAAAAGCATGTTTTTATGTTTGAATTTAATTTTATTAAAAAAATACTTCTATATTGTTTAAGAACATCAAAGGACATCCTCAAAATTGAAGGGCCTTTGCAAGCTCTTCAATCTAGCAATCAAGTGAGGTTTCCCTAGATCGTGGACTCAAATCCTTATTGTTCATATTTTAAAAGTTGATATAATACAACCCTCTAATAGGCCATCTTTTAGCCAAGTTATATGGAATTGTTTTGTAAAAGAATATTAGTGCATTGTTGAAACAATAAGGACACTAAGGAAAAGTGGCTAAAGGCCAAGTTGGATTTAGAAGCTATCATTCAATTGTGAGACACCATGTTACATAAAAGATCATTGTGGAGGAGTGTGTAATGGCAAAACCAATCTCCTATGTTACTTCGTTGACTTTAGAAAAGCTTTTGACACAATACCTATAACTAACCTTTGAATAGATTATAATAGTTAAAAGTTACTTTCGAGTTTGAGAGTTGTTGCTATAAGGTTGTATGAGAATGATATTGTCGAGTTTAGGAGCACTGAGGGGTGGTCAGAATAAATCAATTGTAATATGGGGTTTAATCAAGGTTGTGTTTCATCCCCTACCCTTTTTGGAGTATAAATCAACAAGTTAGAGCGTTGTTTGGAAGAAGCAGGTTGTGTTGGCATGACTTTAAGTAGAACAATTGTCATCCTTCTTTATTATGTTAACGATATTGTTCTTATTAAGAGGAATCCATATGATCTCTACAAGCAATTAAGAATTCTCAAGGATTGTTGCTCTAGTATAGGTATGTTTGTTAATATCGACAAAACAAAGGTCGTGATAATCAAATCCGAAAAATCACTTATGTTAATTTAGCGTATGAAAAAAACAACTTGGTGGATGTGACTTTACACAATTATCTCAAAATCAATCCTTATCACAAGCTTAATTGCAACTATAACATTGAGAATAGGATAAATGGGAGGTGGAAATCTTGTTTTCAGATTGAAAACAATTGTAAATCAATGGACATTTGGCTTTGGGATAAAAAGAATCTCATATTTGAGACTCTAATCACTCCTATTATATTATATGGTTGTGAAGTCTGGGATTGTAGCATGTAATACACCAAGATTTAATAAATTTTTATTAAATTCTTTTATAATATTTTATTTTATTATTTTAATATTTTTGACAAAAAGTCACAAATAAAACAAATGTAATGGATTATTCTTTTATTAATAAAAGATAGTGGAGGGGATAGAAATGAAATTGTTGTTGAAGAGTGTTTGCTTACCCACAAGAGGAAAAGACAAGTGGTTGTAGATGTTGAGTGAGAACTCAAGGTGTAGGAGGCATCTTCCCCAAAATCAGGTCACAACTCTTTGTTGAGTGCTAAAGAGCAGGAGGCTCATAAATGACCAAGTCCTAGGAAAAATACTATATAATAGTATGCCTATTAGCAAGCAGGAGGCTAGCATTGGATGGGGATTGAATATGATAATGCAAGAGATGGAACATAAGTGAATTTTTCTCTTGTGGTTCAACAAACATGCTCGGGGGTTTTGGAGCAAGGGATTTGGCTACTCTAGGAGTTGGTTGGGAGGAACGACTATTCCATTTTTGTTTTCTCGACAGTGATGTCAAGTTCCTTGTCTTATTCTTAACTAATGAAAACTAGTTACATTAGGATGTTTATCTTAACTTTGAATTGCAGCTATATTCTTTTAGGAATAAATGTTTTATGCATCTATATAGGACAAAGATCTATCATGTATCTAAATAGAATGTAGATTTGTTATAGTTCATTATCCATTCCTATTATGTTATCAAAACAAGATCTTATTTTTGCATTTTATTCATGCCTGTAAAACACCAGATTTAGTTATTAATGTATCTCAAATCGGGCATCCATACCCAAATCGAAGATTGCTAGTAATGTGTATTGTTATAACACTTAGTAATTTGAGCACAAACTACTACAAATCTAGTTGTTCTTTTCTACTATGGATTCGAATCTAAGTACTCGCTTCTTTTAATTATTTCTAGGTCTGTAAATTAATCCTGCTAGTATGTTAAGATAAACTATTCTCATAGCGTATATTAGTATAAGTTTAGTTAACTTACGATCAAGGTAGATATATATAACACTCTCTAATTATTATAACAAAATCACATAAAGAGCAACAAAACAATTGAGATCGAATATTACAATCCAATATTCCTCTGCATAAAACAACTAATCGAAAATACTATAAAACTGGATAGTTCTCCTATCAGGCTAAGAGTCGAGAATCTTCTACATAAGTATAACTTTTAAAATAAATCTCATTTCATAAACCCTAGTACAAATCGAGAATTTTCAGATCGGGGTCGATTGGGATCTAAATAAATATATACAGATATTCTATGTAAAAATCATCAAAATACATATATATGCAATTAATGGATTATACCAATTATGGTAATGATAACATATCTAACCGTTTAATTAGAGAATCATAAATATCCTACCTATTATTAAACTAACAGTCAATGACCAGAATCAAGGAAACCCTTAAATCATATTTTGGTTCAAATCCAACCGAAGGCTAAGATTTAATTAAATCAATGCTATAGTCTCCAAATCAAACACACAGATTTCTCCTAACATCAAGCAAATCCCATTAAATCTTTCATGTGGATGTAAGTCTATCACAGATGGTAGCCTAGGTATTATTTAAATATAGTAACCAGATCTATCAATCAAAAGGATTTAAACCAAAATGTGTGCATTACATATCACAACCATGATATAATTTTACGACAAGTAAATCCAAAAACTTCACAGAAATCGCAAAGACCCTACGGGTCACTTAAGAATTATAAATAGTAATACTGTAAAATGTTAAACAACGATTTCACAACCCATGTGGCCATAAGACCATCACGATGGCATCCACATCCATTAAAACAAAAAACTCCATTAATTTATTAAGTTGCAGGCGGTGGTAAGTCCATCCACGATGGCTCCCACGAAAACCCTTTTAAACCTTAAAACAAGCTACAATGCACTTAACCAGTAAAAAAAACAAATGTCGGAATAGAGAGGTTGTAAATCCAAAAACCCTCATACAATTGCCATTAACATAGCAGATCCTCGACTCCCTTAGTTTACAGACCAAATAACTATGAATGAAGGATTCAGACATTCAAAACGACACGATAAACCCTATCAACCCTTTTCTAGCGTGTTGTACAGGTGGATGACCGAGATGTATTCTCAAGCCAATATTAAAAGGCTGGTTGTGCTTTCAACTCGCAGACAGGGAAGCATCATAAATCCACAAGCCAACAAAAGTACCAAAGTTTATATCCATCATAACATCTCCATCATTGTTTTCGTTCCAAGGTTCAAACTACGGTGGAGACCCAAATCCTTAACATATGAACCATATAAAAAACATAACCAATGAATCATTGTATTTTATATTAAGTTTCAGCTCTGGTATAAATCCCATAGTCCAATGTTTGAACAATACAATCGAAACATTCGAACCTTATCATATGTTAACATTTGCGCATTGGGACCAAGGTTACTCCTTGGGTCCTTCCCCGTGTTATACTTTATGACAATTGCGCTTAGGAACCAAGGTTAGGCCTTGGATCCTTTAACACCTTAGTACATGGAAATTATGGGATCAAAACTATACCATAGTCTCCCAAGTAAAGTTACATGCACATAGAGCTTCTATGCCCTATAGTTAAGGTAGGAAAACAAAGATCAAGACTTAGTCTTAGGGCTAAGCGAACCTTAGTAAACCCATAACAAGATAAAAGGAACAAAACATCACCTATGGGCATGACGACGGCTTGATGGTAAACCCTGTAAACATCAACGTTTTTGTGCAACCTGTCGTTTAAATATTTGTCTAAGCAACTTTACAAAACAATAACAGATGTATTTAGGTTATAACAACTAATACATGTAGGAACATGATGATGTGTTTATGGATATATGTTGTATCAAATTTTAATTTTAATTTTTATGGAAATTAGAGGTGTGTGACAGAATGGTATCAGAGCATGGTTACAACACTAGGCCTGAACTGGCCCAACACTGAAGCTGTTAAACCAGAAAAACTAATTTTATTTTATTTTGGGTTTGATTCTCTTGCGAAACGAGAAGAGAAGGATAACTTTATTTTTGCAGGAAAACTATGACAGACGTAGGAATGTCTGCAGAAGAAGAATCTCACCCTAGAAACCATGTAAACAATGAGGAGGGTGAAATCTAGGTAAACCTTAATGAGAGTCAAAATGATAACCCATCTCAATTGCAAAGAACTGTTAAAGAGCTAAGATCATAGTTAAAAAGAGTTAGGGAGGATCATGAATGAATTTTGAAAGCTCAAGGAGAATTAAATAACATTTTTCTGGCTAAAATACATAATGATGAAAAAGAGAAAAACAATTAACTTGGACATAATATGCTAAAAACTACACCTTACAAACGTAAGGAAAGAAAACTGGAATTTTCCAGTCATGCGACTCATATTTCCAGTGAGGAATCAACTAAAGACCACACAAAGAAGCAACGACATTCCAGTGAAAGTAGTGATGATAATTAAAAGAAAAATAAGTACAAACCCTATGAAGAGATTTATGGAGAATTAAAAATAAATAAACCACCTATGTTTAATGGTGAGATCGAGAAAGGAGAAGAGGTAGAAGCCTGGTTGTCGGGAATGAAGAAATGCTTCCAAATCTATAATTACTCCGACGAACTAAAGGAAAAAATGACCATTTATAATTTAACTAGAAAAGCATATGTATGGTGGCAAGATATAAAAATAAAAAAGTAAAAGGAATAAAAGAACGATACATAACCTAGAAACCCTTTATAAAAGTTTTAAACCCGAGAACCCTGCAACAAAAGAGAGAGAACCTCCCACTACTTTTAGTAAGAGGACTACACAGAGGGAACCCTTAAAATGTTGGGAATGTGGCAAGACACATTATTTTAAAGATTGTTCTATAAGAAAGAAAAACTTTAATAATGTTCACACCATTCAGGAAGTTATTACAGTGGGAGATATGGCGAGGAGTATGCCCATAACTAGTGATGCGTTGGAGAATCAACAAGCAGACCATCAAACTTCAATGGTCAAGATCGAAGGTATGATAAAAAGTGAACCCATTTCCATACTAATTGATCCAGGTGCAATTTTGAGCTATGTATCACCTAGGATTGTTGAATTATTTAAATTAGTACCAGAAAATTTTGAAAAATAATGGTTGGTACAATTAGCCACATGTACTAAACGTAAAGTCACTAGTTATGTAAAAGGTTGTGGAATCTTAATGAATGATTTTAATACGCATGTCAATATGAATATTTTACCATTAGATTCCTATGATATGTTGATAGGAATGGATTGGCTAGAAAAACACGGAGTAATGTTGAATTGTTACAATAAAACCTTTACATGCATAGATGATACTCGAAACACAATTAAAGTAAAAGGAATTCCCATAAATGTTATGATCAGAGAGATCTCTGCCTTGAAAATGAAAAGATATGTACAGAAGGGATGTAAAGTATTTGTTGTCTATGTAATGGATGATAAAGATAGTGATAACAAACTTAAAATAGAAGATATACCTATCTTAAAGGATTTTAAAGACATATTTCCGGAAGAAGTCCCTAAACTACCTCTGAAAAGAGACATAGACTTTACAATCGGTATGATACCAAGAGCGGTACTGTAATGTCCCCCCTCTAAGTAAGCATACCAAACACCCGCTAACCTATTTAATTCCCTTAGGTTCAAGCGGGTACTGCATAAGAGGGAATTGACTGAATGGATTTGATACTTTGAGCACTACAAGACATTCCTTCAGCATCAAGTCATCAGTCAGATGGAAGAAGCCTTCTTTCTTTAGGCTTAAAAGTCAACATTAAAATAGAATTGCATGCATGCAAAAGTAAAGCGGAAACCCTAAAAGTGACATGCAAACCCTAAAAGTTCATGAGATTCTATTTAAGAGGTTAATGAGACCCAAGAAGGTTACTTATGATTATTATTGATTTTGGAGCTCTTGAGTAGTAGCACAGCGTGCGGCCACAACAGTTGGGGTTGAAGATGACGTCTTCAGTTAACGTGGTTTCAGCAATGGAATATCTACCCTAGTCTCATTCAGGGTAAACCATCTAGGTTCACAATCCACTCTTCAACTTAGTCATCCAGTTGTAGTTATCCTGTATCCATCAGAGATTGTTTGCAGGGACACGTGTGCAGCAGTAAGGGGGTTTTTAGCTGGAAAATCCCAAATCATTCACTGTGTCCTCAAATCTCCATTTATATTTAGAATACTGGCACATTCTAATCATCGGTATTATCCTCCAATACCCGGTGATTATCAGATACTGTGTTGCTCATCCAAAGTAGTTCTCAACAATTTAGAAATCAGGGGGGCGTGAGCAGCTAAACCTCCAGTTCAATTCGCTAGCCTTCTTAGGGATCTCAGAAATTCTACATGTGTGAGGGATCCTCTCTGACACGGGAATACTACTACTCCTGCAAATTTTTAGCTGTAACAGACACCTACACCGAAAACGTCACCCTTAGTTGATTGAGGGTTCATGCTGCTTGGGTATCATCGGAGGCAGGGAACACCAGTTCTTCACCAAATCAGCTCTTGATGCATGCATATTCTCTCAGGATCATTTTAGTCGGCTTATCAGTGGTAAGTGTTACATTCTATCCTGCAAACCCCAACCCTAAATTTAGCTATAGTATAGGGCAAATTTGCATGCTCGTCTGTTCAGTAATTTTGCATAGAATCAGTAGAATATCAGTATTTGGGATATTACAGGTACCAACATCGAAATATCCTTGTCGAATGAATTTAATAGAGCTTACAAAACTCAAATCACAATTACAAGAGTTAATTGAAAAGAAGTATATTCGACCTACTTTTCCCCTTGTGGAACACCGATCTTATTCGTAAAGAAGAAAGACGAAACTTTAAGATTGTGCATAGACTATCGACAACTAAATATGATTATTATTAAAAATCGATATCCTTTACCCCGGATAGACGATATATTCGATCAGTTTCGTGGGGCAATAATCTTCTCTAAAATAGATCTAAGGTCTAGATACCATCGGGTACGGATCAAAGATGAAGACATCTTTAAAACTACTTTTAGGACCCGTTACAACCATTACGAATTTGTTGTAATGCCATTTGTGTTAACCAACGCACTTGTAACCTTTATGTGCTTAATGAATAATATTATGAGTAATCATCTAGCTAAATTTGTAGTCATCTTCATCGACGACATACTGATTTACTCAAAGAATAAACAAGAATATGAAGAACATCTAAGAATAATTTTACAAGTTCTAAGAGAACAACAATTGTTTGCTAAGTTTAGCAAATGTGACTTCTTTAAAGACATGATTCAATATCTAGGACATGTAGTGTCCAAGGATGGAATATCTATCGACCCCGACAAGATTAAGGTTATCACTGAATGGTCAGTTCCTAAAAATGTAACAAACATAAGATCGTTTATGGGGATTACAGGTTATTATTGAAAGTTTAGTGAACGATTTTCTAAGATAGCCTACCCCATAACTTCACTGCAGATAAAAAGGTAAGAAGTTTGATTGGACTGAAAAGTGTATGGAAAGTTTTAATAAATTAAAACATCTGTTAACTACTACCCCTATCTTAAAAATTGTTAATCCTTCTAAGGATTTCGTCGTATGCACCGACGCTTGTAAGGAAGGATTACGTAGGGTGTTAATTCAAGAGAATTACGTCGTGGCCTATGAATCTAGGAAACTAAAAGAACATGAAAAGAACTACGCTACACACAACTTAGAACTTGTTGCAATTATACATGCATTAAAGATGTGGCGACACTACCTCATCGAAAGAAAATTTATGCTAATGTTAGATAACATAAGTTTAAAATACTTATTTGACCAACAAAATCTAAATGCTAGACAAGCTAGGTGGTTGTCATTCTTAAGTGAATATGACTTTGAAATAAAACATATAAAGGGAAAAGAAAACAAAGTTGCAGACGCTTTAAGTCGTCATGCAAATTTACTATTTGCAAGCAGCAGTTACGAATCATATTTGGAAAATCATAACTTAAATGCAGAAATTTCGGATAAAGAATACCAAAATGTAAAGGAAAAGACTGTTGAAAATGAAAAGAACTAAATAAAAACATATTTTAGTCTAAATGGAAGAGGATTGTTGCTACATAAAAACAGGTTGTACATAACAAATACAGCATAAATCAAATTAACTATTACGAATGAGTTACACAAATGACCTTATTCAAGACATCCTGGATACTAGAAGATGATCACCATGATCAGAAAAGACTCTTATTTTGGCCTAACATGAAGAAAGAGGTAGCAGAGTACTTAACTCGTTGCATAGAAAGCCAACAAGTAAAGGCATTACACCAACATCCAACATGGTTATTACAACCGCTACGCATTCTGAAATGGAGGTGGGAAATAATTAGCATGGATTTTATAACATGTCTACCTAAAAATTTCAGGAAGTACGAATCAATCATGGTCGTAGTCAATAAGTTAAGTAAAGCAGCTCATTTTATTCCAGTAAAATCTACTTATAAGGTTGTTAACAAAACGGTTTTGTTTTAGAGAGCATGAGCAGTCGTGAGTAGAGTGAGGCTCACAGCTGTAAGTCTGGTGAGGCGCGTCTATGCAGGGGTGAGGTCGGATATGCAGGAAGCAGGTAGGCATGTTACTCCTAGCTACGTTTGCATTTTGGGTCTTCTCCAGCTCGTTTTTGCAGATCGGGATTGTCGATTGGGTGTTTAAGGGAAGATTCGACGGTGGCTTGATCAGATCAGATCCATTTGGGTCTTATCTTGTCTTGGGCTCATGGATCCTTTGGAGGAGAAGACACCTCTTAGAGGATGCCTTCAAGGCCTTGGTTGACTCCTCACCTCCTACAATCTCTGAAGTTTAGGCTTCAAGCTTTGTGAGGCGAGCGATAACTCCCCGCATTCAGATCATGTCAGTTGCTTCAAGAATGAAGGCTCTTGCCTTGAGTGAGAAGGGTCTAATAGGACAGTTCATTGGTATTTGGCCTTCTCCAAAAACCATGGAATACTGGATCTTGAAGAACTGGATGCCTTTGATCCCCGGAGGCCTACAACACTGCTTCTGCAGAAAAAGGTATTTTGTTTTCTTGTTCAAGAACAAAGATGACAGGGATCTCATATTTAGAAGTGGGCCTTACTTCATGGGGCTGAGAGGCCTATATCTAAACCATTGGAATTTATCGTTTGACCCTGAAAAGGACGTTCCCTCAGTAGTGCCGGTGTGGGCTCGTTTTCCTCATCTTCCTCTGCACTGTTGGAACGACGAGGCCCTTCAAGCCATTGGAAATACCCTTGGTAAATACATTAACAAGGATGAGCCAAAGGGGCCATTATTCTCATGTGCAAGGATATGTGTGGAGGTCAATTTAGAGAAAGACTTATTGGAGGAAGTGAACCTGTTCATGGATGGTTGGGAATATTTGCAGAAGTTCGATTATGAGCAGCTTTCGTTCAAGTGCATAAAGTGCCATAAATATGATCACTTTGTCAAAAGGTTCCCTAAAGATGCGATAGAGGATCCTAAGAAAAGCCAAGAAGAAGGTTGGCAGCAGGTGAACAAAGGGAAGAAGGCACTGAATAATTCTCCCAATATAACAAAGATCAAGGGAAAACTAAGGAGAATGTTACAAGCGCTAAGGAAATTATTATCAGCAGTCCATTCATGGTTTTTCAAGTAGAAGAGGGAGAAATCCTTGCATAATATATCTCTCCAGAGGGTGAAGAACCAGAAGAAGGTGGACATTGGGAACCAAGCGTGCTTCCAAATGCCAGTGAAGATGGGACAGAGAAAACCCTTGCAGGATCTTCCTCCCTAGGTGGATCTTGGGTAGCAATGGTTAAGAAAACTAGACCTAATATGAGGGTAGAGTCCCTAGGCCATTCCTCTTTGCAAGGATCACAAGAAATTCCAGATTAATCCCCACCACCATCCACAAGGGGAAGAAAAATGCACAGGCACCATAGGGAATAGGAAGCAGAAAGAGAACTCGAGCTCGGAAGACATGAGTATCAAGAAAACTAAGCTTCTACAAAACACCAGAAGTGCCAGAGGATCAAGGGCAGATAGCAGGTCTCGAGCACGACCTCAATTGTCAAAGAAATAATGATATTTGTCTCTTGGAATTGCAGAGGCATGGGGAGCTCAAGAAAAGTGGAAGCAATTAAAAATATGATCAAATCTGACAAACCAGACGTTCTAATGATCCAAGAGACAAAGATGGCCAAAGAAGGGGTAATGGCCCTATCTCGGCTACACTGGCAAAATTATCAAGGGAAAGACATAAGCTCCAAAGAAGCTTCTAGAGGAATCACCACTTTTTATAATTCATAAAAATATGCAATGAATTTAGTAATGGAAACCAATGATTGGCTTCTCACTGAGTTTCTTTGCAGAGAAAAGCTAGAGTCAAATTTTGTTTTCAATGTATACATGCCAACGCATTACATGGATAAACTGATATTTTGGGAAGCTCTCAATTCCTTGAGAGAGATCTTGCAAGAAAAGGATACTATTCTTGCTGGGGACTTCAACGCCATCAAGTCCCAAACGGAGAAGAGGGGAAGCTCGATCATAAGGGAACCCTTTGGAGAAAAAATGGAAGATCTGCAACTTTTGGATCCTCCTCTTAAGAATGGGAAATATACCTGGAGCAACAAAAGAGTGGGCCCTAGCCATTTTGCTGCCAAACTTGATAGGATTTTGTTTAGCTCCTCCTTCTTGCAAAGGGACCTGATCCCGATCTCTCTATCCCTTCCTTCAGCATCTTCCAATCACAAACCAATTTACTTGTCCCTAACTCTCTTTGAAAAGCTGGGCCCTATCCCTTTTCATTTTAATCCCTTTGGTTGCAGGATTCTAAGGCTATGGAAATCATTCAAGAGGATTCAAATACTAAGATCCATGGATCTCCTAGCTATATCTGGTATTCAAAGTTAAGAGAAACTCACCTCGCTCTAAAAAATTGGGCTAAACTTTCTTTCAAAGGGCCTACTTTCCAAAAAAACAAATTCAAGATGATCTCATTACTTTCCAGAAAAGAATGGAAGATGAAGAAGTGACTTTGCTCACTCTAAATCAGGAAAAAGAGTTGAATATGAGAATGTTAAGGGCTTCCAGGTAGGAGGAGGAAGAATTGAGGCTGAAATCCAAACAATTGTGGCTGAAAGGGGGAGATAGAAATATAGGTTATTTCCATAAGCAATCTAAAGCAAAATTAAGCTTTAATACTATAAAAGAGTTGTATGATAGCAATGGAAATAAAGTTGAAGGGAATGAGGCAATCAAGAGGCATATTGTTCATCATTTTAGAAATATCTATACAGACAGAGATGAGACGGATCTTATCTCTCAAGCTAAGCTTCTGTTGGTTATCCCTTCTAAAATATCTGATGATGAGAATGAGGAACTTGTGAGGCCAATCTCAAAGAAGGATATTAGTAATGCAATTTGGACTTTACAGCTTGACAGGTCTTCGGGTCCTAATGGGTTCACAATCAACTTTTATCGTGCTGTGTGGGACATCATTAAGGTAGATCTGAGAACGATGCTCAACTGGCCGAGGGAAAAAGACAAAATTGGTGGGGAAACCAACTCATCATTCCTGTTTTTGATTCCGAAGGAAAAAAGTCCTAACTCTTTGGACAGATCCAGACCAATCTCTCTTTGCAACACTTCTTACAAGATTCTCACTAAAATTCTAGCTACTAGAATGAAGAATCTCATGAAGCATATTATTTCGGAATCTCAAGGGGAATTTGTAGCTGAGAGGCAAATTCTAGACAGCATCATCATTGTCTAAGAAGCCATCAATTCTAGCATGGAAAGGAATCAACAAGGTATGGCTATCAAGCTTGATATGGCTAATGCATTTGATAGGGTTAACCATTTTTTTCTTTTTGAAGTTATGTCCAGGTCTGGCTTCTCAAATCCATTTATTACATGGATCAAAACCCACATTAAAAGTCTTTGGATTGCTCCATTAATCAATGGAAGACCGGCTAATTTCTTCCAAGCCTCTCGGGGCCTCAGGCAAGGCTGCCCATTGTCCCCATTTCTCTTTTTACTAGTTGCAGAGTTGCTGAGCAGAAAGCTCCAAGTAATTCAGGAAGACCAGAAACTAAGAGGCTTAAAGATTGCCAGGGGGACCAACGCATGCCCAGTTCGCAGATGATACAATTCTGCTTGGTGGGGCTTCCACTGTGGTTGCAGAGAGATTTAATGAAGCTTTGTCTTCTTTCTTAAAAGCTTCAGACGTAAAGGTTAATCTGATAAAATCCAAGTTTTATACTTGGAACTATCCACCTAGGACAATGGCAAGGATTTCCAGAATTCTTGGCTTCGAAGAAAAGATAAACTGGAATTCATTCATCTATCTTGGGACCTCTATCTTAAAAGGTAAAAAAAATTATGCTGACTGACAAAGTATCTTCGAGAATATCAAGAACAAATCTCCTCATGGGGAGTAAGGTGGCTTAACCTTGCTGGTAGGCTTGTCCTCATAAACTCTATCCTCGTTGCCTATCCAATTTATACTTGCGCGATCTCTTTAGCTCCAATAAAATTCACACAGAATATCACAAAGGAAATTAGAAAATTTCTTTGGCAAGGGGGCAAGTCTAATGGCACAAAAAAATTCACCTCGTTAAATTGAACATGGTTTGCAGCCCGAAAATCTGTGGTGGGACTGGAATTAGGGATCCGACAAGGATGAATCTTGCTCTAGGGGTGAAAATTATGTGGAGGATTGTTTCTGGTAAGAAGGGTTGGTGGAAGGAGATTCTAAGGAAAAAGTATATTAAAGGAGTAAGGAAAAGATGTGTGGATAAGTATCCACTGACAGGGAAGGGGTATCCAATCTGTATCCTTTGCAAGAAGGCGGCCCATATAATAAAAAATCATATGTACTGGAGCCCAGGTAATAGTAAGCAGATCATAATTTGGTAGGATCATTTGGGGTCGGTCTCTCCAGCAAACCATCTAGTGTCCTTCTCAAATCTCAAGCAATGGTTAGATCATCTTAACATTATCACCCTCTATGATCTGTCTTCCTAGAAAAACAATGGAAGATGGGGTGGATGGAAAGCCTTGGACATGCCTGAGCATCTCATGCTTGATTTTATTGCTCTTTGCTCTATTCCCCAAGTCTTTGTGCTTGTCCACAACCAACTTTTGGATAGTAGAAGATGGGTTAAATTGGGGATTTATAATTTAAAAGAAGGCTATCAAATAATATCCAATAATGAAGACAACATCAACACATACAACAAGTGGAACACGGTCTGGTGCAAGGACGATCTTCCAAAAATTAATGTCTTTTATTGGATTTTAGCGCACCGTAAAATTATGACTGCTGATAATTTGAAAAAAATATGGATTCAAGGGCCTTCGCGCTATGTTCTGTCTAAAGAGGAAGAAGAGACCATTGTTATCCTCCTAAATGGCACCTCTCCGTCCGAGTGCCGACATTCCTTATGTTGGTACATAAAAGGCCATCTATGGATTGAGGTTTGCCCAGGGTACTATAGATTGGCTTGTTGCACAATACATTCCTCCCCCATCCAGATGGTTACTTTGCCATTTTTACTATGTTGAGTTGTATTCGCGACTCTTCTTTTATACAATTCGCGAGTCATTCGCGAGTCCTGGTTGATGCAAGTCGCGAATCTATGTATTCGCGGGTTGCCCTTATGATAAGTCGCGAATCATTTGCGGGTTGCTCTATTACATACCAGCAAATGTGTTCCTTAACATTTAAAAATAAAAACACACGATAGCTTGAGATTAGTTAAGCCTTTTTCCTTAATCACCTTAACTGCTACAACTTCCCCAAGCTTTGAGAACTGCCTTATTTCACCCATATAAATATAGGCCTTGGGGAGGGTGTTTGATAACTAGACTTGGAGAGCAAAGTTATGCTGGTGGATTGTATACAGAAGTCTTTGGAGCAGTGGAACTCAGAATCCTTTGGTTGCAGAGGAGTCCTTGTCTCAGGCGTTGGGTTGTAATCTAAACTCTTTCTATTATTGATAATAAAGAGAATCGTTCTTCCATATGTGTTTCATGTATCTTGGTTTGATAAATGTTTATGTTTATGCATCTTATATGTGATTTATCTAACCTGTTTATATATATATTAATCATCTTGTATCTAGGAGATTGGCTCTTGACAGATGAAAGAGGAGCAACCTTGGAGACTTTGGAGATGAAGTAGATCGGAAGAGGACTAGCAAGGATCGACCTTCGTTAATCGAGTAAGTCTTTCTCATCCTCCTATTTCCTTTATTACACTTTAGAGTCAATTGTCTGCAAGTTGATTGAGTATGTTGGTAACCCCAGACCTATGGTTATTTGGTGTATATTCCTTTACAACAGAACTGGCGACTCCGCTGGGGACGCCTAGACTGCTGTAGGTTTTTCTGTATACTGACCAGTCTTTGCTTGGAACTTTGTTTGTGATCTTTTATCCTGGTTCATATTTGCTTCAGTATTCGAAAGTCTTGGTCATTTTTCTTGTTTTGAGAAAATTCTTATACCTATTCGCGAGTTGTTCTTCTGGACAGTCGTGAATACAAGTTTGCATTCGCGGGTTGCTATACTGGACAGTCGCGAGTCATTCGTAGGTTGCTCTTCTAGACAGTCGCGAATATGCCTGGAAGTAGGGATTTTTAAGTTAAAGTTTGCTTGTTCTTTTCTTGGTATAATCCCTATTTCTCTGAGTGGATTTTCCTTATGAATGCTGTATAGCTTGTTTGAATACATTGGGTGATTACACTTAGTGCTTTTTCGAAAGCCCTTGAGTCTCTTTTGCTTTGATTATTTACTGCTTGCATGCTGAAGTGGTTGGCCTGTTTGGGTTGTGGGCTAATGTGTCTTTGCCCAGATCTGTGATCAGGGTCTTGGACTCTGTTTTCCAGTCTGTCTTCTGACAGTGGCTGGTTGTCATTTGCCTTTGTAAGTCTGCAGTGATTTTTTGTCATTGTTTGCACCCAAGCTAGGGTTCCTAGCCTTCCTTTGTTGGTTGTCTTTTGTTTCTGTCAGCCTGTTGGTTTCAGTTTGTTGCTTTTAGACAGTTTATTTGATTCAAGTTTGCTCAAGTACATTACCTTGTAGGTGAATGACTTTTAGGGAGTTAGTGTCATCCCTTTTGGTTGTTCTTTATCTATGTGGTAAGCTTTTTATAGCATTAGGGTTTGCTCTTTGCTCTTTCTCCCACCTCCTTTGCTTGGTATGGTTTTTGGCTTATGTTTCTGGTCAGCCTCTGTTAGTGATCTTTGTTTGATTTCAGAATCTTGTTGGTGTTGCTTTTCTTCTTCTTCTGTTGGTTAACTTCACCTCGCCAAAATAGTTGGCTTGTCTTTTATGCAAGCCTTCCTTCCAAGTAGGGTTTTTACTGACTTTAGGGCATTTCTAGAGTTTGTTTGGTGGTTGTATAGCAAAGTTCCTTTTGCTTTGTTCTTATTATCTGCATACTTTGCTTTGTAGGTAGTTTTCTTTTGCATTTATAAAGAAAAATTAAAAAGAACGTATACTAGTTTTTACTACTTTCCCCCTACCTCCTTCTTTGGTTTGACCTTGTTGGACAAGGTACTGAGCAGCCTTTGTTGTTAGGTTTAGATTGATACTTGGGACTTCCTGACCTTTGTTTATGTCAGTCTTTTTGCTCAGTCTCTTCATTCCAAAGTTGTTGGCTTGTTTATCTTTGTAAGCCTTCTTTTCAAGAGAGGTTGATATCTAACTTTAGGGAAACCTAGGGTTTGTTTTTGGGGTGTAGAGTAGTTGTATATTTGCTTTGCTTACAGTACTTGCTTGCATTAGTTGATAGGCTGATTTTTCTTTTGCATTTATAAAAGAAAAAGACAGAAACACATGTTTGCTTTATATGCATGTAGATTAGGTTTTTAGTCTAGATTGCATGGCATATCATTGTTTTTGAAAAAATAAATATAAAAAGAATTTGATCTTTTGTGGCTTTCAAGTTTCTATTTTGAAAAAATAAAGAGAATAGTTTTTGCTTTTTGCATTTCATATCTCTTTGCTTAGTTGTTTTGTTTCAACTTTGAGTCAAAACACCACATAAGTTTCATGCCATTTACCCTCTGACTAAAAACAGCCCTTAAAATAAACAATATAATTTAAAAATTAGTAGTAATTTTTATTTTATAGGGTCATACACCAACTAGCTCAGGCTAGACTTGTGGATTAGGGAGTTTCAACTCTCCACAAGTGTTGAAATTTCAGACGTAGTTGGCCAATCACTAGGTAAATCCTTTTCTACGTTGATTGTATCTGGGAAGCTCCTCTCAAACGGGAGTTAAGCACTAGGCCGCATGGAGGCTTGGACAGAGGAGATAACCCTCCGAATCCTTGTCAAAACGTAACTCAGGACTTTTACACATCTGGGGATTCTTTCCTAGACAGAGTTTCGGGCTCAGCTACCCTGTCCATGCGTACGAGTTCGGCTGACGACTGTCCCCCTAGACTGTTAATATAGTTAAGGTAGCCTTTTGTCTCTTGACATCTAGGGTTCATACATAGGTACACCGGAAGGTTATTTCTAGTTGACCTTGGACAGACTTGGAAGGTAACCCCGGTAGAAAGTGTGGGAGGGCGGTGGATGATTCCTCCACTTGTGCCTAAGAACATCTACAGGGACTCCAAGTAACTGTCTATCAGCTTTCTTCTGGAAAGTATATCTTATACCTGTTTGTCTGTTTGGATTTAGGATTTTTTTAGTGAGTGCTGTGTGGTTTGTCTGTACTTAGTGTGCCTTTAGGTGTGTGCTTTGTAATTTTGGTTGCCTATCAACCTCAGACTTTGTCTCCTGGTTTGAAACTATGGCAAACACCCCTTCGAACACCAACCAAGAGATCCCCATGATGGGAACTCCTTGTACTATTCCTCTCACAGAGAATGTTGGTGTTCCCTTGATGGCCACCTTGGATCTACTTGGATTCACCTTAGGGCTACCGGTGTGGTTGTTTTCCACTCCAACTGTCCTGAATGCTCCTGATGCTTCTCAAGCAAGCTCCTTATATCAAGGGCATCAAAACACTGCTTCCCCTTCACCTGTATTTGATTCTCCTCCCCCTTCTACCTCATGCGGTGAAAGTACTGATACTAGTAACCGACAGTCTAAAAGGAGTAAAAAAAGGAGAAATAGGAAGAAGGCACGTAAGCAAGGGGGCACCCATTCAACCTCTGTTGTTCAAGTTGAACCTCCCCATCCAACCTCTGTTGTTCATGTTGGATCCATCCACCCAGCCTCTGTTGTTCATGTTGGGGGCACACACTCAATTGCTGCAAAGCATGTTGATCATAACCATTCAGCCTCTATTGTTCATGCTGGTGGTGCCCGTCCAACCTCTACAAGTCACGTTGGACCCAATCTCTCAGCCTCTGCAAGTCATGTTGGGGGCAGTCTCTCAGCCTCTGTAGTTCATGCTGAAGACAAACAGTCAACCACTGCGAGTCATGTTGACACTGTTGAAAAGACTACCCGTTCAAAACACAAGCCTAAGTTTCCTTGTAAGCTTTGTGAGGGAGACCACCTTACTTGTAAATGCCCTTCTATTGTGGAGGTGCGAAAAGTTTGGGTTCATGGTCATCCTGTTTTTGAACAACCTGAATCTTTTCAACAACCAGCCTCTCTTAGTCAGTTTGGACCCATTCACCCAGCCTCTGTAGTTCATGCTGGGGGAAAACTCTCATCCTCTGCAGGTCATGTTGAGAGTAAACAGTCAGCCACTGCTAGTAATGTTGACACCGTTGAGAAAATTGGTCGTTCGAAGTGCAAACTTAAGTTCCCTTATATGTTATGCGAGGGAGATCATCTTACTCACAAGTGCCCTGCTATCGCGGAGGTGCGAAGAGTGTGGTACAAGACTCAAGATTTTCCTTCTCGTGAACAACCTATAGTTTCTCAACAACCTACTCAGCCTTTGGTTGATCCAGTGGTCGAACCAATCTCAGATTTGGTCTATCCCACTCTTCTTTCGAAGAGTGATCCTGATGTGATTGAGCCAATGTCATCTTTGGTCAATCCCACTCTCCTTTCGAAGAGTGACTTTCACGAAGCGGTTGAATCGATTCCATTGTCGATCAATCCCACTCTTCCTTTGGAGAGTGAAGTGTCTACTAGTCACATTTTCTTCACTGCAAGTTCAGAACTTATTGAACAAGGGGGCACTGAACTCGTTTTGGATCAACCCCCACCAAGCTCTCGGATTGCTTCCTTTGATTGGGATAGCCTAGTTGAGCCGCGCCTTCCTTCTAATGCACCTTTCCAGATAAAGGTCAAAGTTGAACCCTATACGATTGCTCGTTGTATTGTTGATGAAGGAGCCTTAGTTAGTATTTTGTCTGCTCGTGCTTGGCGAGGCATGAGTTCTCCCAGCCTTGTGTCAACTGCTAGTCAGTTACTGGTGTTTGATAGAAGAACTTGTTTAGCCTTGGGAATTCTTGCTCAAACACCTGTTACTTTGGGTGGGAAGACCGTCTTAGTTGACTTCATGGTGATAAAAGACCCCTTGGACTTCAATATGCTCCTTGGACGTGATTATGTCTATGCCATGCAAGCTGTGGTGTCAACATTATTTCATGTGATGTACTTCAATCATGGCGAAGAAATTGTCACTATCAATTAGTTGGATTTTCTTGATTTGTCTCCTAACCCAACTAGAGACCAATTCTTTCCTTTATTGGTTCCCAGTGTTTCTATAGACACCACCCCACCACAGGTGAACTATGTGGCCTCTTGTCCTTTGTGTTCAATTGCTACTGAGAAGCAGCCTCTGTTTTCATGCTTACCTTCTCAGGACTTGGTCCCAGCAGTTGATCGGGTGAGTCATCCTATACAAACTGTAGAGCATGCTCTCCACTCTGTCGATCCATTTGAAAGTTTAGATATGTGTCCTATCTCGGATGATCTCCTTCCTTTGGATGAAGTTTTCCTAGAGTCTTTGATACAGTCTCACCTTATTTTGGATGTTGGTTCAGTTGTGAGTAAGTCTAACCCTGATTTGCCTAGTAAGCCCGACCTTTCTTCTTATGTTGGTCTTGTTGAATCTTTTGACTCTTCCTTGGAACAGCAAGTCAGTGATCCTGATGAGTTTGATTTTTCTTATGAATTTTTCAACTCCTGTGATACTGAGTTTGTTCCTACAGACTCTATCTCCTTTGTTGATTTTTGCTCTCCTTCTGAGGTCGATCTTATTGATTATAAACCCTCGAGCCTTGGTTCTTTAGAATCCTCTTTGGTTGATTCTGCCTTGACTTTACCTTTTGTAGAAGATAGCAAAGTCACATGTGTTTCTGCCAAAGTGACCCGCATCGGATCGTTTCTTCTGAATATGATTATGATGTTGTTGTTTCTTGGAGACAGGATTTGTAGTTGGGTTCACAACTGTTTACTGGCCTCGCCTTGTTGTTCAAGTCGTAATTGCATTTGCATGTGCCCTGCTAGCGCTTATGAGCCTGATGTCGGCTTCCACTCTTTTAGCTCGTTGTATAAGCCCTCATCTTTGTTCTCATCGTCGCCCAGCCTTGTATCATTTTGCCTTTGCAACTTGACACCTTTTACCTTGAGGAGACGTTCCCCGAGTGTCCTTATCTTGCTCACTTTCCTTGCATTATGCATAGGTCTGTTCCTTGCGCTTGGAACTAGTTTCGCCTGCCTATGACACTTGTCTCCTCGCATTTAGAGCATTCTTTCTGTTCTCCTTCGAGCTCGTTAAAAACAGTAAGGAGGCCGCGAGTTGACTTTTTTGGACTCGTTAAAACTTCACGGGAAAGATATTGAGTTTCTTTAGGCCCAATTCTGACTCCTCAAAATAGACTTGACTACCAAGTAAACTTGTCCATTCAAGCTCGTTAAGAATATGTGAATGGGCATCCACATTGTGGCAGGTTATCACTTTCTCGGACCATGTGGAATAATACGAGAAAGGATCCCTCTCTTTTCTTTTTGAATTGAGAAGAGTATTCTCAGGCATAGGTTTATCTCTTTTCCGGACCTGAGGGACTAAACTTACAGAAAAGGCACCCCCGGTATGAGCTTAGTTTTCTCTTTTTCCTGCTCTGGACCAAAACATGAAAAAGATTCCGAGTGTACTTTATGTCTTTGTCATGCTCGTTAAACCTTAAAGAACAAAGCATCGAGTTTATTGTTGTAAGCCCCATTTCTCATAATCAAATGGATCTTTCCGAGTGATCTTTCCTTCCTTCACACTCGTAAAACTCAGGCTATATGCTGCTTTTGAAGGAGCGTTGGGTAGGTGGTAATTTAACCTTTTTCGGACCTTCCTGACTAAGTACGAAAAAGATGCGCCTTTTCTTCTTCGGAAGTTAAGAGAGTTCTTCTTTGGTTTGTTTTATACTTTTTCGGCATCAGGAGACTAAAGTGTACGAAAAAGGACCCCCCTGGAGTCTTCTTTGGAGTTTTCAGACTCTCTAAACTATGAAAACACCGTCGAGCATGTACTAGTTTGGGCTCGTAAAATCCACAAATCAGTGCTTTATCAAGCATTCTTCTTTCTTTTCTTCGAGCTTGCCAAAAATGAAGATGGTCCCGAGTTTGCTTTCTTGGACTCGTTAAAATTTAACAGGGAAGGTAAGGAAGAAGTTTTCTCTTATTTTCAGTAATGGTAGCATGTCATCCTTGAACATAGCACTCTTTGTTTTCCGATATCCATGTTTCAGTGTTCACTTGTGGTGTGCTCACTATTCAAGGACTCTTCCCAAATGTCTGTTTTATAGCCTGATCCCATCATTGTTATATCTGTTATCTATTTGTGTTTCCCTTCTTTTGCCCAGTTCCTAGTCACTCTTGTGATTCGTTGGAGGATCTGTTGCCTTCGTTATCACAGCATGGTTCCATTTCAGCACTTCCTGATGACGAAGACCTAGAGTTTTGACGATGGTACCTCAGGATTCACTTTCATTATTGGTGCATTCCTTTGCTTCAGTTATTGATTATTATCTATTGATTGACAAACTGTTGAATCCTTTCCATGTTCGACTTCAGCTCCCCTTATTCACATGGCTTGGATTGTACTGGTTCTTTGGGATCCTTTATGAAGACCTTAGTTCCTCTTTCTGGACTAAGTTGCGCAAGATTATGTTCTGTTCCTATACACAGCTTCTAGATCTTTGAAGACTCATTCTTGTATATTGTGGCTTCAATCCACCTTTGTAATATACATGGTGCTATATGATGTACTCAAATATTGTACAGGAGCTAGTGTTCCAGTAAATTGAACATAGCATCCTCAGATGTAACTTTGTATATGACATTACTATGCATTTGTTTTAGGTACTCTCTTTGGTCCATTGGATTTCTGAGTTCTCCAAAGCTGATGTTTATAATGTATTTCGGCCATCGTTTCCGTCTGACCTCACACATTAGGGGGCATCTGTTATCCGCCTAAATGGCACCTCTCCGTCCGAGTGCCGACATTCCTTATGTTGGTACACAAAAGGACATCTATGGATTGAGGTTTGCCCAGGGTACTATAGATTGGCTTGTTGCACAATACATTCCTCCCCCATCCAGATGGTTACTTTGCCATTTTTACTATGTTGAGTTGTCTTCGCGACTCTTCTTTTATACAATTCGCGAGTCATTCGCGAGTCCTGGTTGATGCAAGTTGTGAATCTATGTGTTTGTGGGTTGCCCTTATGATAAGTCGCGAATCATTCGTGGGTTGCTCTACTACATACCCGCGAATGTGTTCCTTAACATTTAAAAATAAAAACACGCGATAGCTTGAGATTAGTTAAGCCTTTTTCCTTAATCACCTTAACTGCTACAACTTCCCCAACCTTCGAGAACTGCCTTATTTCACCCATATAAATATTGGCCTTGGGGAGGGTGTTTGATAACTAGACTTGGAGAGCAAAGTTATGCTGGTGGATTGTATACAGAAGTCTTTGGAGCAGTGGAACTCAGAATCCTTTGGTTGCAGAGGAGTCCTTGTCTCAGGTGTTGGGTTGTAATTTGAACTCTTTCTATTATTGATAATAAAGAGAATCCTTCTTCCATATGTGTTTCATGTATCTTGGTTTGATAAATGTTTATGTTTATGCATCTTATATGTGATTTATCTAACCTGTTTATATATATGTGAATCATCTTGTATCTGGGAGATTGTCTCTTGACAGGTGAAAGAGGAGCAACCTTGGAGACTTTGGAGATGAAGTAGATCGGAAGAGGACTAGCAAGGATCGACCTTCGTTAATCGAGTAAGTCTTTCTCATCCTCCTATTTCCTTTATTGCACTTTAGAGTCAATTGTCTGCAAGTTGATTGAGTATGTTGGTAACCCCAGACCTATGGTTATTTGGTGTATATTCCTTTACAATAACCATCGACCATATTTTCCTGGAATGTAAATTTTCCACAGAAGTTTGGTCTCAGGTTGTACATGAGTTGCAATCAAACTTGGTTCTTCCAACAAACTGGAATGATATACTTTCATGCTGGAAAGACTATTACCATGGTTCTCTTCTTCAAAAGCCGGATCTTACAAGATCCTGGGCCACCCTTCCTAAATACCTCTGCTGGGCGATCCGGTTTACCAAAAACAAAGAACTGTTTGAAGGGGCAGTCTCCAGCCCAAGGAAAGTAATGCTTGCTGCAAAATATCTGTGGGTGGAAGCATTAGTAATGAGGGGGATGAAGAATATCAATAATGGGCCTCTGAATTCCAAGGAAAGAATGTGGGCAAGTGAATTTCTTCAACATGTTACCAATAATTGGAATACGGCAACCAAAAGACCCAACTGTTTAAATTGGCAGCTGAGGATGAGCGAAGAAGGTTTTGCTAATTGGAGACCAAACTTGGGTTGTAACTCCCTTCTATTTGATGGGGCCTCTAAAGGCAATCTGGGGCTGGCTGGGGCAGGTGGATTTATTTTTTATCCTAGAGGGAACAAGTAGAAGGACTATGCCTGGGGCTTGGGAAAGAAATCCAACAATGGGGCTGTGTGGCTTGCTATACTCAAAGGGTTAGAGATTGCAAACTATTGTGGAATGGAGGAGATAATAGTATATGGTGATTCGCTCATGGTCATAAGGGAAGCAATAATGTTGTATAAGAAGATCAAGAACCCGACAATCAAAATGCATCACATCCTTATCTGTCTTGGAAGGGAGTTCAAATCTATAAAGTTCTTTCATATCTTGATAACAAACAATAAGTAAGATGATTTAATGGCTAATAGAGGATTTTTATTAGATTATGGAGAGATTTTTTGTAATGAAGAAAGGAAAGGTATAAGCTAGATCCCCTGATATGGTTTTTACCATCATAAAGGATCAGTCTAAAACTTCATTTTGCAGGTATGTATTACACAAAAAATGAAAGGCTTTCCCAGTTTGAAATTCTTTTGATATTCATATAATCGGTTTTTTCACCATAGTCTCTTACCTGCTGGCAATTTCAAAGTGGTTCAATAGAAACTCTGTCACTCTTAAAAACTGTCCACAACCTCCCACGCGTAGAGGAAGTATTCTTGTCATTTGATGCTCTCTGCTGCTACTAGTATCTAAGATTTGCAATTGCAACTCTGCCACTCCTGTAATCTAGCTTCCTCAGCCACTCCTACGAAGAGGAAGAAATCAAAACTATTCAAATTTGATTCTCCTCACATCTGCAGGCAATAAGGGAAATCAAGACAATTTGGTGACTAGTTATGATATCTACAATGTTTCATCCTTGATCACAAAGGTAGGGCTCATTTTTGGTGATCATTCTTGTTATCGGTGGTCACTTGTGAGGTCGAAGGGGCAAGAGAAGGGAAATTGGATAATGGAGCATGTGGAGAGTGGAGAGTGGAGCTGCATTGTCAACATTTTAAATCTCAATTTTTTTAATACCTAACAAGTGGCAAAAGATTGTGAAAATAACATTGAGCATCTTGGGCATCTTGGTTATTGGGATTCTTCAGGAAATAAGTTGGTATTTGGGAATGGTTTTTGGACCTCAGTAAAAGGTGTTTTGGAGCTTAAGGGAGATGAAGGAAAGACAGATTTGGATGAGGAGAGAAGTTTATAGACTTCAGATAGAAATTTTTAAAAAGTAGTTATAGGCTTCAGTATGAATGCAACTTTTAAAGTATGGCTGGATATTGGTAGAAGGTGGCTCAATTTTAATCTCTCTTATAAGCTTTTATAATGTCTTGTTTTTTATACTGCTTCTTGGTCAATTTGTAAGAAGGTGTAGCTTTCATAGAGTAGGGTTCTTTCAGGATAGCTACAAATACGAGAAAGATGAGCGAGGAGTTTTGGATGCTACCCTCCTGTGGGAGCAATCTACTTTTTGTGTGTTGTAACCTCGTTTCCTCTTTTTTATATGAAATTTCTCAACCATTTCTGTGAAGAAAAAAAAATATCGCATATATCTTTATGAAAGAGATTGTCAGGTTACATGGCATACCAAAGGTAAAAATATCGGGTAGAGATGTAAGATTTACAGGAAATTATTGGAAAGCATTGTTTAAAGGACTAGGCACATAATTGAATTTCAGCACTGCGTATCATCCACAAACTGATGGGTAGACTGAAAGGGTAAATCAAGTCCTAGAAGACATGCTTATAATGTATGTAATGGACAAACTAGGTAAGTGGGAAGATTACTTACACTTAGAGGAATTTACTTACAATAATAATTTTCAAGTATCAGCTGGTATGAGTCATTTTGAAATTTTGTGTGGACGCAAATGTAATACTCCAATTTCTTAGAGCAGTCAAGTTGATAGGTTGATGTTAGGACCTGAATTGTTAAAGGATATGGAACTAACTGTGAAACAGGTACAACAAAATTTGAAAGCTTCCCAAGAAAGGAAGAAAAGTTATGTTGACTTAAAAGAATGCATAAAGAGTTCTAGGTAGGTGAGCATGTGTATATAAAGGTAAAGCCCAAGAAAATATCTCTGAGATTGGGCAAGTATTCAAAGTTGGCACCCAGGTATTGTGAGCCATTTGAATTTTTGGCTAAACTAGGGTCGGTTGCTTACCACCTAGCCCTGCCACCTACTGTTAAAGTACATAATGCTTTTAACGTTTCCATTTTGAAGAAATATGTTCATGATGCTACTCATGTGATCGATTGGAATGTTATACAAGTGGAACCCGAAGGAGAGTTCTAGGTGGAACCAGAGCGTATTCTCGACAGGGGAGAACTTTTAATCTGAAACCGTGCCATCAGACAAGTTAAGGTGCAATGGAAGCACCTTAGTCTGGAAGAGTCCACTTGGGAATTGGAAAGTGATATGTAGGAGACATATCCAATCCTATTCCAAGACGAAGAAATGGAAGAATAAGACATAAAAATAATAACATCGAGGACAATGTTATCCTCTAAGGGGAGGTGTATGTAATACACCAAGATTTAATAAATTGTTATTAAATTATTTTATAATATTTTATTTTATTATTTTAAATATTTTTGACAAAAAGTCAAAAATAAAACAAATGTAATGGGTTATTCTTTTATTAATAAAATATACTGGAGGGGACAGAAATGAAATAACTGTTGAAGAGTGTTTGATGGCCCACTAGAAGAAAAGACAAGTGGTTGTAGTTGTTGAGTGATAACTCAAGGTGCAGGGGGCATCTTCCCCAAAATCGGGTCACAACTCTTTGTTGAGTGCTAAAGAACAGGAGGATCATAAATGACCAAGTCTTAGGAAAAATACTATATAATAGTATGTCCATTAGCAAACAGGAGGCTAGCATTGGATGGGGAATGAATATGATAATGCAAGAGATGGTGCATTAAGTGAATTTTTCTCTCGTGGTTCAGCGAACAGGCTCGGAGGTTTTGGGGCAAGTGATTTGGCTGCTCTAGGAGTTGGTTGGGAAGAACGACTATTCCATTTTTGTTTTCCTGATAGTGGTGCGAGGTTCATTGTCTTATTCTTAACTAATGAAAACTAGTTACAATTGGATGTTTATCTTAACTTTGAATTGCAACTATATTCTTTTAGGCAGAAATGTTTTATGCATCTATATACGAAAAATATCTATCATGTATCTAAATAGAATGTAGATTTGTTACAGTTCAATATCCATTGCTATTATGTTATCAAAACTACATCTTCTTTCTGTATTTTATTCATGCTTGTAAAACACCATATTTAGTTATTAATGTATCTCATATTGGGCATACATATCCAAATCGAAGATTGCTAGTAATGTGTATTATTATAACAATTAGTAATTTGAGCACAAACTACTATAAATCTAGTTATTCTTTTCTATTATGGATTCAAATCTAAGTACTGCTTCTTTTAATTATTTCCATGTCTTTAAATTAATCCTGCTAGTATGTTAAGATAAACTATTCTCATAGTGTAGATAAACTATTCTCATAGTGTATATTAGTATAAGTTTAGTTAACTTACAATCAAGGTAGATAGAGATAACACTATCTAATTACTATTACAAAATCACATAAAGAGCACCAAAATAATTGAGATCGAATATTACAGTCTAGTATTCCTCTGCATAAAACAACTAGTCGAAAATATTATAAAACTCGATAGTTCTCCTATCAAGCTAAGAGCCGAGAATCTTCTACAGAAGTATAACTTATTAAAATAAATCTCATTTCACAAACCCTAGTACAAATCGAGAATGTTCAGATCGGGATCAATCGGGAACTAAATAAATATTTACAGATATTCTATATAAAAATCATCAAAATATATATATATATGCAATTAATCCGATTATACCAATTATGGTAATCATAATATATCTAACCACTCTATTAGATAATCGTAAATATCCTACCGATTATTAAACTAACAATCAATGACCAGAATCAAGGCAACCCTTAAATTAGATTTTGGCTCAAATCCAACCGAAGGTTAAGGTTTAACTAAATCAATGCTACAGTTTCCAAATCAAACACCCAAATTTTCTCCTAACAACAAGCAAATCCCATTAAATCTTTCATGTGGCAGTAAGTCCATCACAGATGGCATCCCGGGTATTATTTAAGTATAGTAACCAGATCTATCAATCAAAAGGATTTAAAACAAAGTGCATGCATTGCATATCACAACCACGATATAATTTTATGACAGGTAAATCCAGAAACTTCACAGGAATCGCAAAGACCCTACAGGTCACTTAAGAATTATAAATATTAATAATGTAAAATGTTAAACAACGATTTTGCAACCCATGTGGTCGTAAGACGATCACGATGGCATCCACATCCATTAAAACAAAAACTCCATTAATTTATAAAGTTGTAGGTGGTGGTAACTCCATCCACGATGGCTCCAACTAAAACCCTTTTAAACCTTAAAACAAGCTACAACACACTTAACTAGTAAAAAAAAACGAATGCTGGAATAGAGAGGATATAAATTCCTCTGTGAGTTAGGGTTTAAACCCTAAGGGTTGAAACAAAAACATTATAACTTATATTGCATGAAGAGGGAGCCTGAACTTCCATCACGACCCCATTTCTTAGTCAAGAAGCCACTTGCAATAACAAATAAAACAATCAGTAACTTTGGGTAAATGTTAAATGCTATTGAAATAGAGTAAGAGTTTTTATATTTCTTACCTTGTCATTCTAATACGCAGGCCTAGGAGGATGTGACCCCGTCGCCATCCTCACCAGCTCTCTCGATCCTGCAACCAACCAGCCACAGTCAAAACCTTGACATTATAAAGAATTTTAAAGAGTGTAAAAACTTTTGCATTCTTGCTTACCTGATGGAGTTACAGAGGGGACTAGGGGTCGGCTTCCCCAGGATGCCCTTATCCCTCCTTTTTTTGTAGCAAAATGATGCAGTACCCGTATTTACAACAAAATTTCATCAACTACGTAATTAAAACCTTGAGGAGTTGAAATAGTTGTCCCTTACTTGGTAAAGGGTAGTTTCGAAGCTGAAGACAATGAATAGGTTCATTGGAAGTGAAGAAACATGCTACAGGCGGCCGTTAGAGCCATGAATACCTCCTATACACCTAGGGGAGCAAACATATAGAATGCCATTAAACCGTGGGCAAGTTTTCACACCCAAAAGCCTTATACAATTGCCATTAACAGAGCAGAGCCTAGTCTCCCTTAGTTTACAGACCAGATAACTACAAATGAAGGGTTCATACATTCAAAACAACACAATAAACCCTATCGAACCTTTTCTAGCGTGCTATGCAGGTGGATGACTAAGATGTATTCTCGAGCCAACATTAAAATCCTGGTTGCGCTGTCAACTCACATCTAGGGAAGCATCATAAATCCACAAGTCAACCGAAGTACCAAAGTATATATCAATCATAACATCTCCATCATTGTTTATGTGCAAAGGTTCAACCTACGGTGGAGACCCCAAATCCTTAACATATGAACCATATAAAAAACATAACGAGTGAATCATCATATTTTATATTAAGTTCCAGCTATGGTATAAATCCCATAGTCTAATGTTTAAACAATACAATCGAAACATTCGAACCTTATCATATGTTTAACCTTTGCGCATTGCGACCAAGGTTACAGCTTGGGTCCTTCCCTATGTTATACTTTATGACAATTGCGCTTAGGAACCAAGGTTAGGCCTTGGATCCTTTAACACCTTAGTACATGGAAATTATGGGATCAAGACTATACCATAGTCTCCCAAGTAATGTTACATGTACATAGAGATTCTATGCCCTATAGTTAAGGTAGGAAAACAAAGATCAAGCCTTAGCCTTAGGTCTAAGCGAACCTTAGTAAACCCATAACAAGATAATAGGAACACAACATCACATGTGAACATGATGGAATCTTGATGGTAAACCTTGTAAACATCAACGTTTTTGTGCAACCTGTCATATAACAGTTTAAAGATTTGTGTAAGCAACTTAACAAAATAATAACAGATGTATGTAGGTCATAGCATTTAATACATGTAGGAACATAATGATGTGTTTATGGATATATGTTATATCATTTTTATTTATTTATTTTATGGAAATTAGAGGTGTGTGACATAACATCTCTAGAGAAGAATGGAGAAAGATCGAGCAAATACACAAGCATTTTATAACTTATAATCTCAAAATTAAAGGCAACATACACTATCATATTATCCTCAAAGAAGTGAATCTTTCCCCATTGAGAGTATGGTGATGACCATGTACCTAATGTACGAGAACAAGACAAATAACATGGAAGACATGAGACTTCCTATGATTGCCTAAAACTCCATTTAAAACCAGACGCGTTCAAGTGGGGTTGGCATAAAGATGCTAAGTCTTGGCTAAACCATTAGGGAATCGAGCAAGAGGTCACTCTACAAAATATCAATAATAATAATAAATATTATACCATTTAAGTTTAAGGATAAATTGTGGAGTAATAAGAATTAAAGGATAAGATAAAATTAAAATACTATAAGAAGGTGATTAACCCTAATCTAGAGGATCAAAAGCATATCTTTGTTTCAACCAATGTAAAGAAGAAAATCAACATTTATAAATTAAGCACTCTTATGAGCTCCACAATGAAATAAGGCATTAGACAATTCCTAAAAGAAAATTTGACAAAATATTTGGCATATTTGTAACACTAAGAGGGTTGAGGCGAAAAACACTTTCTCTTAGAATGTCTTATGTACACCCACATTAGATCTCAATTTAAAAATATTTGTTTCAATACCAACCTTCCTAACTCTTTAACTCATCAAAACTATGGTGCTTTATGAATGTGTGTCTTAAAGCTTTTGAGCACATAAATAAAACTAGCATACCCCCAAAGCGGGGGAAATGAAACAACGAAGAGAACTTTGATATATTTCAAAAATGAAAGAAAGTTGTGTGTAGATAATATAAGTTTATGTGATGAAAGCAAGTTTAGGAAAATAAGTGAAAACAAGTTACATCAAACTTCTAAATCGCCACATAAATGAAAATAAGTTTTGTCCAAAAGGATTTTGTACATAAAGTGAAAACATTCAGTGAATAAGCCAATGTTTTTGCCTTGATCCTTTGAATGTCAATGGAATCTTACAAAGCAAAAAATTTGAAAAATCCAAGGGGCATAGTTTTAGGAGTTTTCCAAGTTTTAGGTAGCTTCACAGAACCTTGAAACCCCTAGACGTGGAGGAACTATACCTTTGAAACTGAAACTTGACCTGGATGTGGAGAGACTGTACCTTTTAAATTGAAACTTGAACTATGTGAGACATCAAAATTTCTGCACGTCATAACTTGCACAAGCGATACCATTTTTCCTGTCGGCCATTCGCTTGGGTCCTCTTGTAATCTCATGTATTGAAGATCATTGAATGGCCAAATAAGGTTGACAGGTGAAGAAAATATTTTGTTTCAATTTTTTAATATTCTAAGTCAATCTTAGTATTGAATATCGATAGTATATAGTCAAGATGTCCATATCTATAGTATATAGTGAGGATTTCCATTAGTAGCTTGTTGTCCAATTTTCACGGCGTAATGGATGTAGAAGCCAACCCCTGTTAGCGCACATATTGGCACAAGTTTGGATAGACGTAACAATTCCATTGAATTTCTTTCTACCCTTTCTCTTCACTGCACCCAAAGGAAAAGGCATGGTGCCCTTCGCTCCGTGTGGATCCCAAAACCATGAATTTAGAGGTTCATGACAATAGTTATGTAGATATATTTGCCAATGTAATATAATATAAATGCATTTGCAACATACCTCATAAGTTGAAACAATTTTCCCATCTCATGGATTATTCCATTCCTTACCCTTAATTGAATCAACAAAACAACTAAAATTTCATCTTCAAGATATGATCACAAACTGTTATATAAATTATATGTTGGAATATGAAAATTAAAAAAGTTACAAGTTCTACTTTATACAAACATGAAATTTAAAAGAGTTGCAAGTTCTATTTTATACTTACAATCTTTAGCAATTTCTAAATAGATCTATTGATATTAATGTTACACAAATTTAAATTTTCTCATGTATAATGAAGAAGATCTCTGTGTTATTTCACCGTTTTAACCTGCATATTACTTATAGCATAGAATCAAAAATTCATTTAGTTGAAAAATTAGTTGACATGTATTTGTATGATGGAAATAAGAGCTATCTCAAATCTAAGAGCAAGGCATGCTATAAAGGTGGGCAAGGTTAAATATTGTAAAACCTAAAACAAAAATATTTAACATGAATACGAAGATTTAAAGTGAAAACTTAAAGAACGTTTCAGGTTCCTCATTGATCATGGCCAGATACTTAAAACACTGAATTTATGTCAAACAATAATGTTTTAAAAGTGCTTGCACATCTTAATATTCACCCTTCCATAATTTCCAATGTCGTTTACGAAATGATCCTTCAACAACTTTAATATTTAGTCCATGACCTCAATGTAATCACAGACATCCGACCATTAATTCAATAGCATGCTTGGTGGGCATTGGGTGTCCACTTTTGATTCCCTGTTAATTTTCCCAATTTCAAAGTACACCTGAATGTGGATTTGTTTACGGTATGATATGGTTACCGCATTTTCCATGACTAAAACTCTAATCTATTTCGCCAAACTATTTTGAGTGGTTGTCCTTTACTCATGCATGTTGTTGTTCCCCTTATGAGCAATGGTCCACCTACCTCGTCACAAGCTGGCCATTTCGTTCACACTGAAGTATCTTGCTGCTTGGATTAGCTATTTGCTAGCGGGAACACTCGATTTGCCAGCGGTAACATCGGTATTCAATGTTCACCAAATCCCCTCCTCTCGTAGTATTATTGGCCGGATGAAAATTGAAATGAAAACTATAATGGAATAAAAACCATTAACAATATTTTTTATAATTTGAAGAAATATGGACCATGTTCAATTTTAACACAGTTCGAGTATTTTACAATAAAGCTTTTATAAATATGGATGGATACGACCGAACAAAAGCTTTTATAAATATGGCTAGATACGGCCGGACAAGTATCTTGGGCATGTTCGACGACCTTTCTAACTAGTAATCTTCCTGCTGTTGATTTTTATTATATTTTGACACCCAAACTATTCAAACAAGCACAAAATAACTTCTGGCAAATCTCTGTTGTCATTACAATTTGGAAATTACTGGGTTAGGTTCGAGTTGCTTTCTAATCTAGGGATTTTATAATTAAAATCCTGAAAGAAGAAATCCATAACATTTGGCAGTCCTGGGGCTAGGCATTTGTCATTCAATATCACAATATTAGTTAAGAAATCCATAGCATTTGGGAGTCCTGGGGCTAGGCATCTGTCATTCAATATCAGTTAAGAAATCCATAAAATTTGGTAGTCCCGAGGCTAGGCATTTGTGATTCAATATCAGTTCGATTTTGAAGTTTAGAATGTGTTAGTTTTATGTTAACCAACTCAAAAACTCATGAAAATTGTACCCATGGAGTCATTTTTCCTAATGGGTAGGCTATTCCATCATTTTGCAAATTGTACCCATGGAGTCTATTTTCCTAATGGATAGGCTATTCCATCATTTTGCAGAGATTAGCACACCATGAATATTCTTTCTCTGAGGTGATTTGTAGTTTTCTCTGTTTTCCTAATGGGTAGGCTATTCCATCATTTTGCAGAGCTTAGCACACCATAAATACACTTTCTCTGAGGTGATTTGTAGTTTTCTCATCAATTTTGTGTAGTTACATCAATTCACTCCGAATTTGTAGTGGCGTTATTTATGATTTTACAATGGGTTTATTATCCTTAATTCTCCACGAACATACTAACTAATTACATCTATGTATTTTCAACAAATTTATAGGTTTGAGGTAGATCTAGTAACTAATTACATCTATCTATTTTCAACAAATTTATAGGTTTGAAGTAGATCTATTAAAGAAATTCACCATGAGTTTGCCTCCATAGCAATCTCATCCAAGGGAAATTTCAGTAGGTAGATATGAGTCTGGATGGGGAGCCTCACTAGATGCAGCCATAAGTAAAGGACCCACCAAGCACAACTACGCCACCACCAACATTAGTGCTGCCTTGATAGCCATTGTTGTAGTTCTAGGTAGCGCTTACTAGTGGTAAGTTACTACAATATTTTTGCAAAGTATTGCAAATCTTCCCGATAGAGAACTTTTTTCACGAGGAAACGTAGGAGTTTGGACTCTGAAGAGAATATACAAGTCGATGCTTATTCAGTGGAAGAATTCCAAGACCTAGAAGGATGGCAGATAACTATTCAATCATATGGCCTAGATGAAGCTATGATCAGATCCATTCCTCTATGCAAATTCACTAAAGCAGAGAAGCTCATAGACATAATGGAGTGTGCAGTTTGTCTAGTGGAGTTTCAGGAGAATGAGGCTCTCAGGTTTCTTGCCAAATGCAACAATGCATTCCATATTAACTGCATTGATGTTTGACTAAGGTCACATGCGAATTGTCCTTTATGTAGAGCCAATATTACGTATTTAGAAAACTCCTTTGTCCCTGCCATGGCGTCTCGAATATGTTCTAGTCTGGAACATGGGATGGCTAGGGTTGTGCACAACAGTTTTAGATAACTAGACTCAGGTGCCACTGGAGCTAGAAATAGTGCAGAACGCATGAATAATCTGGATTTTCAAGAGTGTGGGGATACAGGATTGCAATGCACATGCTTAGATTTGGAAACTGAAGGCTTTAACGAGTATGCTGATAGGATTAATGCCAGAAGTAGGGGGAGATGAAACTATTGCAGGTGCTAAGCGAGACCCAATAATGGAAAATGACATGGATCTTCAGGGAATGAGTATTACAATTTTACCAAGTCTGTCGTGACAAATACAATTTTACAAAGTTCTGTCATCACCAATACGTTACGGAGTTTGTGGACACGGGGAGGTTCCTCACAGGCCGTTGACAGACGACGAAACCTTCGATGTAATTATAAAGCAAACCAAGTAATTCCCTACATTTTTTTCTTAAGGTCTAATAAACCAAAATTGATTTTAGAGAATGTTAATAACCATCATCATCATCATCATCATCATCATTTTTATAGAGAAAGGAAAAAAGAAAGGTGAAAGAAACAAATGAATTTAAAATAATAGAGAATTAATGGAGATTAAAAGTTACAATGTTTTAAGGCAACATTGTATTAATAGACATTTAGAGATACTTTCAACTATGTAATATTAAGATTTTGTGTATTTACTTTCACTAATAATAATAATAATATTTAATGAAAAATGGTTAATATCAATCAAGATTTCAATCATAAAATATGTAAATTAACAAATAGATATAACATAAATAACAATTACAAAAATGAAAAAATAAATCATTATCATAGTAAACTCTACTTAAAGGATCCCCAAGGGTTAGCTAAATTGGTCAGACATGCACACACTCTCTTGGTTCGGGGGGGATGTCATGAGTTCAAGCTTTGAGTCCTTTACATTCAAGTATTTTGTTAGGATGGCCGATGGTTTACCACCCTTAAAATCCATGAAATGTGGGGAAGTACTGGTGGGTTTCTCGATCAAGTTTTCCTTGAAAAAAACTGTACTCAAAGGAACAAATTATCATTATATATATATA